>CM073468.1:2847500-3092500 GCA_037074535.1 Gleditsia sinensis | reverse complement strand
ATATATATATCTACCTGTCTCTCCTCTGATTTCTCTCCATCTCCCGTTTTGGCTTCCCTTTGGTTTTCCCTCAACAAAGCCGAGAAAATAAGGGGAGAGAACCCCCCAGAAAGAAGCCCCACCATCACAAACTGCACTACCTTCCCCGCCGGAGACGCAGCTGATATCTCACCCTCCCTCTTTCTCTCTCTCTCTTCTTTCCCTCCTCCTTCCCCCCCATTATCATGAACATGTCAAGAAATGGTAACGGCACCACCCAGGCTTGCGCTGCTTGTAAGTACCAACGCAGGAAGTGCGCTCCTGACTGCATTCTCGCACCTTATTTTCCTCACGATCGCCAAAGACAATTCCTCAATGCCCATAAATTATTTGGCGTAAGCAACATCACCAAAATCATCAAGCACCTTGAGCGGCCTCAGGACAAAGACCAAGCCATGCGCACCATCATCTACCAATCTGACATGCGCGCCAACGACCCTGTTTGGGGTTGTTATAGGGTCATCGAAGAGCTTCAAGCCCAGATCGCGTACCACGAGGCAGAGCTCGACCTTGTTCTTCAACAACTCGCCATTTGTAGAGCGCAAGCTCATCATCATCATCAACAGCATTCTGCCTACAATAACGGGGATCAAGTTCTACACGCAGATCCTTTGACCTTGTACAACTCTCCTTCTGCTGCTGCTGCGCCTCATTACCATTATCTTCAACAAGTGCCTCCTCAGCAGGAGCAGTATATTGTTGTCCAAGAAAATAATACTAGCAACGCCTCTTTGCAGGAAGATGTTCATTCTTGGGCTATGCAAGATTCAATGTCACTTTCTTCGTTGTCACTGCAGGCTCAGAATGGTAATGGTAATGGAGATGAATATGATCATAAGCCGATGCTTGAGATATCTTCTGATGAAAGAAATGATCTCAGATTCGAGCCTGAAGAATTAGTCGAGCGCAGGTTTGTCTTTGCTATTTTCATGCAGCAATTTCTTTTGCGTAACCATAAATGCATGCAGAATCTTGAACAATCAACCCTTCTTCTTTTCATTTTTGTTGGAAATTAACAAGATTCTGTGATCCTGAGATCTACAAAAGAATCAGTAAAGAATGAATCTTTTTAGAACATATTTGTATTGTACATTCTGATATGACATTTTCTTTTTGATAAATGAGATTTTCTTTAAATATTGACGAAGTTCTTTATGCAACTATGCAGTGATGAAGCAGTTTTATTTAAGATAGACAACGAAGTAGTGAAAGCAGATTCTGATCAGTGCATCCAGCAAGCTCAAGATCATGATCTGAAAGGTGCAGCAACTTTGTTCACTCTAACGAATTATACTAGTTGATATGTTAGCATAGGTTGTAATAGGTTCCTTCAGATCAACAAATTTTTTTTTTTTTTTGGTCATTAGGATATTGCCCAATTCATCTAGAGCTTCAATTTTGCCAAAAACTGCTTATTTCCGGCTACACCAATTCCTTCAGACTTCAGAGCATCTCTTTATTCTATTTTCTTTCTATTCATAAAATAGTACTATAGTCTGATTAATTGAAAGGAACGAAGAGATTATGTTCTGTGCTTCTCGTGTGACACGAATTTTTGACAGAGGACAAGCACGTTTGGCCTAAAAAGCGGAAAGTTTCTCTGGCTTTTGCAACATAAACTGCAACATGGCATATTGTGAGTTTGAACTTCAACAAATTTGAGTTTTTGCACATGTAAAACATTAGACCCAACACCCGCCAAAAGAAAATTAAGGAAAAAGATAAACCGATTTATTTTTCTTGCTTAATCATAGTAATATTGGCATGTGACAAACGAAGTTCACTTCAAGTTCATGTCAGCCCCTCTTAAAACCCTAACTGTTCCTTGTTAGAGCTCTTTCTTCTATTTTCTGCAAAACTTCATTTTCTAGGAGTGACTTCTCCTTAAGATGCTGTAAAATCTGTCCATAAATAATGTTCCCATATCAAGGACTCGTGTTGGTGAGTTTTTCTTTTCTTTTCTTTTTTCTTTTTTCTTTCTTCCCTTTAGTGGGAATAAGGAATAAGTAGAAGGGTAAAGCAATCCCAAAATGCTCAGAATTTATTTGACTTGTTTCTGAATCTCAATAGAGAACTGCATATCCCTTTTTTCTCTGTTGAATAATGTAAATTATAACGAAATGAACATACACAGGCAGCCTAGCATGAAAATCTCTTTTCTTTTCATTAAACATGCTTCTTCCAAATTTCTTCTTCAGGCCGTTGATGAACTTTTCTTGATCTTTTTTCCAGTAACCTCAGCTGCAGTTAAAACTCTTTCTCTAATCCTTCTTCGATCCAATCATTTTTTTGCTAATTGTAATATAGCATGATAAATTACTGACGCTACCATAATTCTGCAGAAAAATGCAGCTTGCCTAAATTAGAACAGAGGGATTTTATCGAGAAACAAAAAAGAAATTGGTATATTATAAGTAACCTAGAAATTTGTTTGTTATACTAGCTGTCATACTAAGGAAGTTGATCATTGATTCTCTTGCGGTTACTCTAATTTATCTATTCATAGGTGAAGAATTAATTAGTATGAAAATTAGATAAAAAAGCTGAGAACCAAGGTTCAACTTCCCTCCTCTACATAAGAGTCTGGACCCAAGAAAGTCCAGCAAAACGATGGTGATGGTGCAGGTAAATCCCAGGTCATTGGTGAAGATTGGAGCTCATCCCATGGATTGATTACTTCAATAGCTTTTCTGAATTTCTCCTGAAACTCATTCACAATTGCTTCCATTGCCAATGCTTAAATGACCAGATATAAGGCAGAGGGCATCAGATCTTCAATGTAGGCCACATTGGGAGGGCGGGGAAGGGGAGTGGAATGAATCAACTGTTTCAAAGAGAAAAGAAAATGAAAACAAGCAGATATCAGAGAATTGTGAATTCCAATAGCCAACCAGATGCCCAATTCAGTAGAAAATTGAGCAAAACATGAGCATCAATCATCACTATATTGCAACCGTTATATTCTGACAAATTGGATTAAAAGAGAAAATTCAAAATATAGTAAAAATGTGAGTAGATTCGAAACACAAAACCTAACCTGTTCGTCAGCTTCTTGCATCGAAACCAATCCTGCAATTCCTAATATCTTTACTTGCTCGATCAATCCCAAACATCCCCCAACGTCAGATTTCAAAAAAAGAATGAGGGAGCCTGAGCTTAAATTTTTGAGCCATTATATATATTTATATGCATTAGTTTGATGTTGAAATTTTTAAAGCGTTTATTACGAGCGCAAAATAAAATTAGAATACGTAAATTTTTTTATAACTGAATATTTAATCGTTGATTATTTTAAAAAATTTATGAAGAATGCTCCAAATAAATTATATTTTCACCAAAAAAAAAACATGTTTACATGGAAAAACAAAAAGAAAAAAAGCCATGGGTACGAAGAGACGAGGGAAGAGTTAAAAAAAGAGAGTAAATTACATTGATATTTCTTTAAATTTTTTTATTTCAAAAATAACATCATATCCCCTAAATTTTAAAATTATGTTATAAAAAAATTTCTGCTGTTAATTTACTGTGCTCAGAGTTGGTTTTTCATTTTCACTTTAAATTTTAAAAACATTTTTTCTTTCCCTGTTTCAAACTTTTCTCCGTTTAGCTACTCTTTCATTACCTGGAACAACCGCACGAAGAACATAAATCTCATATACACAAAGTGCGTTTCTGGGCCCATAATAGTCATAAAAGGCTCTATTTTTAAGGGAAATCACAATGGGCCTAGGTCCAAAGTGGGTACTGCCATGGCCAATGGCTTCCACCAAAAGTGTGATTATGTGACATTATGCCTTCGGCTTTTTTTATGATCATGTGATATGAGATTGAGTTATTGAGAATTTTTAGGTAAAAAAGTGCACATAGATCGAGAAAATAAATAAAAGACGGTGAGGTTTAAAGAGCTCCAAGAATCTCTTAGGGTTTCTTTTGATAGATAGCAACGAAAGAAATGTGAATAAAAATTGAGAATAGAATAAAAAGAAATGAATTCAAATAGAATAAAATAAAATGTTGTAATTAAAATTGTGTTTGACAGATCAATAAAATGAAATAGAATAAAAAATTTTAAAAAGACAAAAATATCCTTAAAAAATAAAATTATTATAGTAATATTATTTTAATTTTAAAAATTATTTTAAATATTTTAAATAAAAAATAAAATAAATTATTATTAATATAAAATTTTAAATTAAATTTTATTAAATAATATTGAAAATTTTAATTTAAATATATATATTTTTAATTATAGAAAATTTGATAAATAAATAAAATAATGAAGGGTATTTCAGCCTTTTTACTTTTTATTCTATCGCACTGTTCACTTTCTATCTGTTTTTGGAGATAATACTAATTACTTTGAAGGAGATAATCAATATTCCATAGGACTCACAATTTTCACTACTTTTATCTATCAAACTAAAGAATAGAATATTCATTTTATTTTATTTTATTTTTATGTCTTTATTTTTATATATCAACCGGACGAGTAAAGGAAGAGAATTAATGAGTTTCACGTGTCACGTGTTATGCCTTTCTCATCGTGGGATCAAATCATAGACCTTACCCATTCTCATATCGCTTCGTTATTGTTTTGCACGTGCCAATCGGACGTATACGAAATTCGAAATCGTAAATAATTAAGACTCATATATCAATGACCAATGTCAAAAGTTAGCTACTATCTATCAAATATCTATACAATTTAATCTTAAAAAACTGGCCGACTACTTAAAAAAATGTACTCCTTGCTTTAATTATTCGTATTTAAGATTCAAAAAACAATTATTTTTTAAAACATATCAAGGTCATATAAAAAAATGAATTTTTTAAATTATTTGAAAACAAATTTAATTTCGGTCAATTTATAATCTGATTTGAAAATATTATTATTATGTACCCAAAAAAAATAAAAGGAAAAGACGATTAGGAAATTAATAAGATCATGTATATAAACATAGTCTATAAATTTTGAACTTTTTTTTTATCATTTTCAATTTTTGAAATTGATCAATTTTAGTAATGAATTTTTGTAGTTTTTACTCAATTTTATTCTCAAACCTTTAGTTATTATAGAAATTGATTGAGAAAATTTGTAGTATGCTTTTTTAAACACACTCATTTATACAATGACATAATGTTATTGGTAAAATGGCAATCACTTACTGAATTAATTAAATCAGAAAAAAGATTCCTACTCCCCTAATAAAATAAAAAGAAGTAATATATAAAAACAAAAGTTGAGCCAACTTTATTTTATTTCATTCTTATATATATTCTTTTCATATCCCTGTGGCCCCTGAGCCTTATATAGATCATTAACTACGAAATTAGTTTATTTATACTTCAATTAGAATATATATATTGGTGAAACTAATATCATGTTTATTAAATTTCTTTTAACATAAAAAGAAATCATTAAAAATAAATTTATTTTTTTGTGACATAATTTTTTTCATATTTTTTAAATATAAAAATAATTAAGTTTAAAATATTAAAATTATATATTTCTTTTTATAAATTTAAACTTCAATATTATAAAAAAAAAAATTAACTATAAGATTTAAATTTTCTTATCACACAATTTATTTATGTATTTGATGAGCAATACGGTCCCACATAGCAGGCACAATAATTGAAGTCCACTAATGAGCGAAGCTTGCACCGACACGGATGCATACAAATACAAAAATTACACGGAAATTTTGGTACCTTTTAGAAAGCGAAACACAGCGTAACACCCACTACCCTTACGCACCTGTGTACGTGGCCACTGCCATTTAAAAGATGGGACCCATCCTCAGCGTTAAAGTCTAATCTCCCATCAAACTCCACGCTTCACTTTCCACTAATTAATCACAGCCACCTCTTTTTCTTTTTATATGAAAATTTTTTAATGTATAAAATAATTTAACATTTTATTTCATTAATATTATTAATATTAAATAAATAATATATATAAACATTTTTTTGTGTTTCTTTGCTTGAAATTGTGTTAAATTTTATATGTAGTTTGTACTCAAAAAAAGAAAAAAATTGCAATTTCTCTCTTGCGTGGTCTTCTAACTACAAAATAGTAAAAACGATAAAAATACAGCTTCTTATGATAGACACCTTTCATTATCATTTAAATTCCATTTGCATAATCACAAATTTTGCTTTTGTCTTCTTTAACAAATTTGTTGATTTTGCAATTGACTTTTGACTCATCTATGTATCTACTAGTTTACTTCTAATATACTTTTTGAGATATGTGATTAACACGTTGATTTTTTTTAATGCTATTCTGTCAAATCATAGGTTTGTTAACTTTAGAATACAAATCCTCTACTTAGCAAACTTAGGTCAAAATTAACACAAATTGCATACAAATCTTAAGCACAAATACTTTAAAGCTTCTATATATTTTTTTCAATGAATTGTTTAAGAAATAACAAAGTGTGCAATTTGCAAATATAGGGACGGAGAGATCCCTAAAATTGGAGTAAATAAATTTAATATCATATTTTAATTATTTAAATAATGCAACAAATTTAAATATTAAAAAAAATTGAACTCATGGTCGAAAGCTAAAGACAAAAGATTCAAAACTCTCTTGCAAAAAAATATACATAACAACTGTCTCCCACTATACTTCGGCAATCTTTGTTGCATTTACAAACATTTAATTATCAACAAGTTTTTCGACACCAAATCAAAAACAGAAATTCAAGAAAAAACTAAAAATAAAATAAAATCAAAACATTAATACCACACCTCTCTCTGCAATCTGTGTGCTCTTCTTCCTCTTCAACCTATAGTCCATTTCCAGATCTTGAATCTAACATCCACCTTGCACTTGGCGTTCGAAGTCGACGCCGTCGCCGGCTTCTTACCGGTCGGAGGAGTGACCCTGATACCATCACAAGAAACTCTGATTCGAACTTTGGGTGTCTTCAAACCTCCCATCTTCGCCTTCACCTTTGTGTCTAAATTCACTTTCAGTGGCAACCCGTTTTTACTCTTCATGTTAGCCTTTAATTGGCTAGCTGCGTCACTGTCCACTGCCTGACCACTGCTCAAAATCGAAACTTTCAACAGCGTGGTGTTCTTCTTTCCGTGCTCGAAAGAGGGTATCATCCCGTCGCCGATATCAACATAATCGGAGAGAATTGAAATCGAGGTGGGTTGGTATTTGAAGACAATATTCTTGTTGGGGTTTCGCGCAGTGATGTTGATATCGAATTTGGAGTTCACAGTTGAGGAGGAAGTGACGTTGAGGTAGGCGAGTTTAAGGGAGGTGACGGTGAATGACGGGCGGTGGGGGCGATAGATTAGGTAGAAAACGGTGCCGGCGACGCCGATGAGGAGGAGGAGAATAAGAACGATGAGAAGGAACCAGAAGCAGAAGGTACAGCAGCATCTGCGGCGGCTGCGGCGGTGATGGGGTTGGGGGCGGTAGGTGGGTCGGGTGGCACCGTAGAGTTGGGATTTGGTGGCAGGGAATGAAGGGTTAGCAGCGCCGTTGGCGGTGGCGGTGCCGTTGGCCGTGGGCTTGGCGGAAGGGTAGACCCTATCTGCCATGCTATGAGTATGGAGAGAAGAAGAGAAAGGCGTTTGGTTTGGACTTGAGAGGCTATATAGAAACGAGAGAGAGAGAGAGTCTCAGAGAGGACTCTAGAGAAAGGTATTTGATATGGTTCTCTGAGAGAGAGAGAGAGAGAGAGATTAAAAAGGTATGAATAGAGATGAGGGGCTTGAATTTAGTAAGGAGATGTTTAGGAACTGGTTTTGGGGTTTTTTGTGGGCAAACTAAGGATTAAAGAAAAAGAAAAAACAGGGAATTGGAGATAGAGGCGAGGGGTGAAGACAGTGGGCATCGTGGTTAGGATGGCAACATTCCAACCAGAGCCAAAAGCTGTGTCCAGCTTTCTGGTGAGCGCGTGCAGAATCTACACTACCCTCTCAATCTCATTAATTATATATTTTCCTCTTTTAAGGTCAAATTGTTCTCCCACACCAAATTCATAATTTCTTGTCTTGGCTTCCACAAATGAAAGCAACTTGAGGACGTTTTATAGCCTTTAATACTTTTATATTTGATATATTAATATTTAATTTATTTAAAAACATCATAATATTAAGTTTTAAATTTTTTAAATATTATTAATATTTTATATTAAAATATAAATATTACTGTTTTTTATAAATTAAATTATTCTAAATTGTTTATTTCCATTTAGATATTCAAAAAAACCACTTGATCATTGTCCTTTCGTGTATAAAAGAGACATCAATTATATTCAATAAAATTGCTTATGACCTCCTTTTCAAGAAAGAGGGACATGTGGTTATTAAAATTATACTTATATTTAATTTAATTTTAAATTAAAACAAGATTTAAAAAAATTATAAAATTAACTCTTAATTTTTTTTAAAAAAAATTACACCGTCATCTTTTATCTTGAGTTTTTATAATTATTAATTTAAAAAATATGAACGTAATTTATTTTAAACATTATTTTAAAGATAAATAGAATCATCTCTCATGATTAACAAAATTAAAAGTTAAATAGTAATTGATACTATATCATTTATGGTCTGTAGGTTAAAAAGATCAAAGTAAAACAAATATATAAAACAAAAGGCAATTATAAATACTAGATCAAGAAGAGTTGTAATAGAATTATAATAATTAGGTAATAATTATACTTTATCATGAATTAAGTAATAGCAGTTAATATGAATGGGAAGGTTTCAAAGCAAACGCGCCTACCGAAGGAGTGGGCTTATTCCATTCCTTAACCATCAGAGTTGTGAAGTGAGCATTGAGAGATGCCTCCACTTCTTCTGCCTTTAAACGTGTGAAAAGTGAAGGCGATGTTCGTGATGAAACATGCCCCTATTTTTATGATACGCCATGATCAGATGGTCCACAACTCTAAGATTCTCCAATTAAGACCAGTTTATGGTACTTGCTGCAGTACCAAATCATTACCCAAATAGAATTTAAAAAAAAATAAAAAATGGCAAGGTCAAGTTACAACCACTTTCGCCCCTAATTATAATTTAAACGAAAGTCAAGTGACCAGCTAATAGCAAATTGATTCCTTACCTTCCATTGCTTATTTTAGTTCCCCGCCTCCTCATTATCAAACTGGCATTACAGTGCCATTGTCAATTCATTGACCCTTTTTTTGATTTATATCAATGTTTGTGAACCCCTTTTCCATGAATGTTTTGTAGGGTTTGTATTATTTAAAAATAATAATAATAAATTATTGTATAAATTAAAACTCAATTTGATTTACATTAGTGTCCCCTTTATTTAGTTTAATGATAAATTTAATTTCTTTCAAAGAAGAGGCATGAATTTGAATCTCTCTAACTCTCAAATTTAAAAAAAAAATATCTAACCCTCAACTATCTTTGATAAAAAGAAAAACTTGATTCACATTAGAATTATTGACAACATTTTTTTTAAAAAAAATTATTATGATAAATGATATTTTTGAACTTTGCTTGGATTAAATTTTTTTAAATAATTTTAAAATGCATATTATTGACAATACTAGTTTAGTGATAAAATGTTGTCCAAACTAATAATTTTTATGGGCCAGTTGGTGTTAGTTAGAGAAGTGATAGATTTAAAAGGAGTTGTTAATAAGTACATTTTCATTTTAATATTGTAGTGCAGAATAACTCAATGTTTTTGAAGTGCATTTTTTGATAAAGTCAATATTCTATTAATTAAAACTAATATCTCAACCTTCTTAAATAACTTATGTGTAATATTTAAGATATCTTTAATAAAGACATTTGCTGCTCACACAAATAGAATGTTCATTTCTTTTGATGCTACAAAGGGGAAGAAAGGAAAATCAAGTGGCCCATAACTTTAAAACTAAGTTGCTAAATAATTGATTGCTCAAATATAATTTTATCTAACAATAATCCTAATAAGTGATTACATCTTTAATTGGGTAAATATAATATGCTTCTAAAATCTATAATAATAGTCACTTGTGTGTGGTCATTGCCCAATAATTAACCACCCCACCCACATGTTATTATATTACATGTTAAATATACCAAAAGATTGCTTTAAAACGCATTCCTTTAATGCAATATTTCCGTTGATAACTACTACTTAACTTTATTGGACTTTATTTAGTTCGTATATCTCTATCTATCTTTTAAGTTATTATTGCTTGGAGTCCATACTATTGTATTTAACAATTAAAACGCTTACAGAATCAAAAGTTCTTGCAATTCTCACAACTGTTGTAAATAATTATATCCATTCTCAATTATTCTTAAAATCTTTTGGTTTAATTGACGTAGTTAAGTTGCGTTGACATGAGATTTTTTTATTATTCAATTTTTGTTGTTAATCTTTGTTGTTCCAACAACTTGAAAATTAAGAAAAATTAATAGAAACAACAACAAAAAATTAGTAGAAAAATGTCTGACTTTGAGTTTATAGGCACGGATGATTTGCGTTTTTCAGTAGATTTATCATTATTGTAACTCATTGTAGTGAGTTTAAAACATGTCATTTTAGAACACAACAATTCAGTAATTTGTTATTTCATCTCTAACTTATGGACAGGGAAAGAGGTAGGATCTTGCTCCAAAGACATTTTCTCTATCCAAAATATTACTCACATTTTGTGTATATGTGTATATCTATGTATACTTCATACTACTAACCTAACTACATATACAGGCACAAGTGGCAGCTCTATGACTGCTCAAAAACTTACTGTTGCCCATCATTAACGTCCCCATTTAAGCCATTATGTGGCTATCAATGTTCAGTTGGACGACCTATTTTTGGGTACACAAAAGAGGATCAAACTTATGATCCTAAACTAAATCCCACCCCACTCAATTTTTTGAACTAACTTCAAGTGACTCAGATTTATGAACCTTAAATTTTAGCCGTTTACGTTATTTTTCAATAATTTTTGTATCATAGCGGTTGGCTATTTTGGAGGCATTTTTATTGTACAATAAGATACAATGATATTAAATTTTCATCACACATATAAATGTTATTTAACTTCTTTAAATGAACATATTTTATTATTGACAAATATTATTTGGTAGGAGAATGTATGCGACGATAATATGTGAATAGCAACTCAGCAAATATAATATATTTATTTTTTTAAGTCAATAATGGTGGCACCAAAGTACACATATGTTAAGTTATCATATTTATAATATGATGTCAATATTTAAATTTTTTGTATTTAAAAACAAAAACGATAGAAAGCCTATAATTATAGTTGAAAAATCTAAATGACATTGAAGGGAGATGAAGTAATAGCTCGCAATAAAAACTGCCTATGAGAATACCAAACTTATGACTAGAGATCCTAAATTAGAGTAGTTGTTGGAATAATCCACTATTATTAGAGTTTATCTTCTAAAACTGACCCCTAATATGTAGGTGCATCAATCCTGCAATGTAAATTAAAGTTAAGTCTCAAGACTCTTAAAATGAGATTCGTAATTCTTCTTGAGTGAGGCGTCATAATCATATGATCGAACACTTGATAGAATTCACCTGTGATTATTTATGGAAATAGCCTGTTTTTTTATGAAAATAAAGGGCGGTTTGGACTCGCTCAAGTCCCATGGAACTGAGCCCAAGACTGATGATCGAATTAGAACGTAAAGGAAGCCCAATAATTCTAAGATCCAAATGAACCTTAGAGGTCAGGTGGAGCTTAAACGTTTTTCAATGAGTGAAATATAACAACAACTCAAGATTAATTTTTTCTATTTGTTTCGCCTGATTTTATCTTTTTTTATTCCTGACGTGATTTTTTATCATAATTGTATGAATAAATGTCTACACACAAAAAAGAACCAGTGAAATATAACCAGCAGTAAGAAAAATATTAGTTGCAAAATGTTTTTTTCAGACGATTTGTTATTTTGTTAATGTTTATGAAATTAGAATGATGAAAAATGTACGATTTTGATTAATTCTAATTCTATATTTTGTTAATCTATTTCTCATTGACGGATCCTTCGTTTAGATATTTCGAGAAGCTTTAAAATTTATACACACTTTTTATCACTTGAATATTGGCTCGCTATTTAAAAGTAAGAGATACAAAATTTAATTTTTCCTTCTCAATTCTTAACTATTTAATCCACAGCGAGCTCTTGTCATTTTCAAAAGTGGATAGCAAATATAAAACTTGTGCAAATTCGCCGACACTAGTGAGACAGATTTTTTTATTTTTGTGGTTGCCAATGCTCCTGAGTCATCACTAAAGATGAGTACGAAAGACAACGTTATTTCATAGTCAGCAACGATATTAATTTTAATATAGTTTACGCGTGTTTGTATATTATGATTAAGATGAGTACGATTACATTATTCCTGATAAAACCGACCATAAATATATATTTCAGTAAATTTTGTCTAAGGACTGAATCTAAAATTTCTTGTAAACTGTTCACATATTTAATTACTAAACCATATTTAATGGCTTCCAAATAATTTTATGTACGACACATTCCCCCCCCCCTCAAAACCCATTATATTTTTAATAAAAGAAATTTTTTTATTAATTAATTATCAATTAATTGATATTTAAAAATTTATAATTCAAGAGATAAGTAAATTTGAATTAAATACTTAAAAAAAATTTATTATGTCAGAAGTTTGAATCATGAAAAAATTCCTGTAAAGAATAATAAAATTGATAAATATTTTAATTATTTATATGTATTATATAAACCTTTGAAGGATATTTCTTCTTATAATCTTATGAATTGTTAATGGATGGTGGGCTCACAAAAGCCAAGATTTTAAAACTATCCTAATTTTTTTAATAGATGGTTAGATATATAATTACAATAAAATGTATAGAGTTTAGTATTGAAAGACATGATGGATTAAATAAAAAAACTATTCAAATTTAACCCTCAAATATATTAAAACAAAAAAAAACAGATATTATAGTTAAATAAAATAGAGACGACACACTTAAAGTACTAATCTATTAAATATTATATTTAAAATTTTTATATATATAATAATACAGTAATAAATTATAAAAAAAATAAAAACACTTTATTAAAAAAATAATACACTCTTTAATTTTTTTTTAAAGTTAATTTTTTTATGTGAACACAAAATTATATATCAAATCTTTGTTTATCCAAATTTGAGCATAGAATTTTAGATTTGAATTAAAAATTATAGATTTGAATGTAAAAAATATTAAAACTTGAAACTCAATTTAAACAAGAGAAAAACACTTATCTCTAAGAAGTAAAAAAAAAAAATCTTCCAATAAAATAAAAATATTTTTTTAAAAGAAATTATATAAATAAATAAGAAGAAGAAAAAAAAAATAGAAAATGAAGGAAGACATGGACATGGTGGAAGAACAAAATGCAATAAAAATCTAAGAAAAATCTATAGAATGGTCCTACTGCAATGAATAAATATATAACTTCAAATTTAAGTAGGCAAAAACATCATATTTTTAAAAGGATAACCATGAAATACTGTTGATTGATCTGCGAATTGAATTCTCATCTATTTATTTATCACTTTGTCGCAATTATTGGAGAAATTGTTGGTTCATCACTATATACATGGGGCCTTCACTATTTATTTTGTTAGTGTGGAGGCGTGGTTGAGAAAATATTTAAGATTATTATTATTGCGGGATCGATTGCACATTAGCAAATGCTGTTTGTCTGCTTATACTAGTAAAATCTGATTTCATTTTGTCCATGAACAAAACTGACCATTCACAACTACCAGACAAGCATTACACTTTCAGCTTACTACATTTTTATTTTACGTCGCTTTCATTAATGAAGAAAGATGAGACATTTGTTTATATAAAGAAGAAAAAGAAACTATTGGAAAAACGAACCTGGAGCCCATTCAATCCATCGCTTAGGCTAGAGATAACTGAAAAAGGGTTCAGAAATTTTAATAAAAATCGAAACTTTAACTTTTTCAAAGCTAACACTACATTATGTACAGATATCATCAAATCCCACCGTGCCTTGGGTGAATCATTACCTGGATAAACTGAAAAGAAAGTCAAGCATTATGGTTTTAATTCAATGAGAGAGTCTCTTGTTTTTGGCGCTCTCTATCTCTCTCACAATCAAGCACACTCACTCACACGTCCGACCCCACCAAGCACCAACCCTCTTACTGAGACGTTATTGTGCTGCGCTGCGCTGCTTAAAGTGAATTGGGGTTTGCCTTGTGGTTTTATCTTTTCCTGTATCTCTAACGAAACAACGAAACTATCCCTTCAAAATTGTCATGTCTGCAAATTTTGATCTTGGTTATAAAAAGGCGAAAACTAGAGAGTCTCCCACCTAACCCATTCTTCTGTCCTTACTGGACTGTCTTCTTTTCACTTTTGTTAACGTTGTGGGTCTGCTTTAATCCTAGACATTTTTATGGCTTTTCCTTACTGTAACATCAACGTTTTGCTTCTGCACATGCTGCTGTTTTCACTACCTTCCCCTTCAATTTTTCTCTGCTTGGATTGTTGATGAAAGCTGAGAGATCTTCCGATTTGATCTATAAACTCTTCGGAAGGAAATGGGGCTGGGGCTGATTTTCCTGCTGATTAAGCTACATTTAGTTATCAGTGCTCCACAACTTCATAAATATACAGGTATGAGCTTAATTAAGGTGTTCTGAGTTATTTTTTACAATGGGCATGAAATGTGGTTCAAAACCCAAATTTGGGGTCGTTGTTTGCTTGGATAAGTGTTCCCTTGGTGAAAATGTAAAGATAGGAAACCAATGCCCTTGGTTCAAAAGTCATTACAGATGATATATTCTTCAAATTTTGAAGTCCATAATTGATTCTGATATGGGATCGTAACTTCCTGTTATGATTTTCTTCAATGAGATTGTAAGTTAAATAAATTTCCTGTAAGTTCTGAAGTTTTTTCTGCTAAGTTATTTAAGTTCCTACCTGTTCAGTTCAAACTTCTCAAAAATTGGCCTACTTGTTACTTTCAGATATGCTTGGTTCTTTAGCTCATGTTCATTAGTTGTATTGGAAAACGTCATATTTGTTGAAGTAAAGTTCAAACCTATAGGCTTGTGAGATCCTAATTTTTTACAATAAAATCTTTGGATCTCCACCAAAAGAAAGGGTTACAAAATCATTTGTATAATTTGTTGAGTTTGGTATAGAATTTTCAATAACTTTGGACAATCATGATGCACAAGTTAGGTTTTCAAATTTTGTAAGAAGAAAAGTAATAACTTAAGTGAGATTTTCACACAGGATCAATGTAGATATTAGTTTGATCTCTACTCACTGATATATCTAAAACGAATCCTAAAATACTTAGACAGTAGTGGTCCTATATTACAGAACTTTGGTAGCATTTATGTGGCATTCTAGGTCTAGGAACTGGCTACTTTTATTGTCAGAGGGTAGTATAATTAATGTTCCGTGTGTGCAATGACCAATATCACAGCATGCTCTGGATTGTTCAACCACCTGGTTGCTCATTTTTCCATCGGCTTTAGTTTAGCAATTTTGACAATCACTGCAAGAACTACCCAGGATAATCAGTAAAAGGAATTAGTTTCTGAGAATGTCAATGATTGCCATCACCTGCTGCAAAAAGTTCATGAACAATTTTACTTCAATATCCGAGCTTGTACCTAGTTAGCCCATTGCTATATCCTTAATTTCTCCAAGCTGGCTCAATTATGCATCCTCATTTCGTAAGTTAAAGTAACTATAATGAGTACTCTAGAATACCAAGAACCATTGATAGGTTGATATATCTCAATATCCAATAAGGCTGCACCAAATGCTGTTGCTACCATGATTCTTGCATGCCTGCTGACATGAAATTCTCAACAATTAGAGACAATGAGGGAGTTCTTCATTAATATATAACAGTATTTAATAGCTGATAGCTTCCTATATGGAAAGGTTCATGTTCATAATTATCCTAAACTAAATGGTATATTTTCTACCTGTAGCCACCAGTCTGCACCATTCCAGAAGTCATTCAAGTATTGCACTCCCACCATCCCATTCATCTTCTAGAGTTCCTGCAAGTATGGCACTTCCACCTTCTAAGTCATTCTCTCAAGCTCATACAAAGAAATGGAGGCACAAATCTGTAGATTCTCCAATATCACATCATAAGCATCCCATTTTCAGAAGAAAGTCCAGCCACCCCACACTGGGGCCAACTTACCCTATTTATTCACCTACTTACAATCATCGAGGTTTGATTCTCTGATTGAAAGAAAATAAATAAAATTGTTTTGCATCTTTTTAATTATCTCACATCAAAGTTAATTTAATTTCTTCTGAAAAACTCTTTTGACAATGTAGGTCCTTCAGTTTTCCAATCACAGCCTCCTGTCTCTTCACCAATGAGCTGGGAATTGCCTGCAGTTGCACCATCACCAGCAGTTCTCCCAGGCCACTTGAATGGTATATATTATAAAACACTAATTTTGCTCATTGCTTTACTTCTATTCTAATTTCTTATCTACCCTGATTGTTGATAATTTGTCCATTAGTGCCTTCTCCTTCGCCTGGAGTTTCACCTCTTGGTTCATCATCGAAGAAGATGAAAACTCCATCAGCATCACCTGTTTTGGCTTTGCCACCTCCATCTCCTAATAAGGGTACTCCAAAATTAACCCTGTAACTGTAACAATCCTAGAGGATTATTTATATTACATCTGTCACTTTTCTTTCAACCATATCAAGAAAGTTAAGTGATCTTTATATTTCCTGCAGATTGCATGTCAGTGACTTGCTCAGAGCCCTTTACATATACACCTCCTGGATCACCTTGTGGTTGTGTATGGCCACTTCAAGTTAAACTTCGCCTCAGCATTGCAATATACAAGTTTTTTTCTCTGATTTCAGAGCTAGCTGAGGAAATTTCAGCCTGTGTTTTGCTGAACCATAGCCAAGTTCGCATTGTGGGAGCTGATGCAACTAATCACCAACACGAGAAAATCACCGTTCTCATAAACTTGGTACCCAAAGGAGTAAAATTTGATGATGCAACTGCATTTTTAATATATAAGAAATTCTGGCACAGGGAGATTCTGACAGATGCTTCCCTTTTTGGTTCCTATGAAGTGCTCTATGTTCATTATCCAGGTTATAAATTATTTTCCAGTTTCTTAGGGCTTTTTATGATATTTTCTAGACATGTCCATAAGGGTTTTTACTTCTGGATAACATATGCAGGTCTACCACCATCTCCACCTTCAACTGCCTCAAGCGCTTCTAGTATGGATGATGGACCATTCCCTGGTTATGACAACAATGGAACATTAATGAAACCTTTAGGAGTAGATGTGCCAATGAAGAAAAAACAAGGGAATGGTGGAAGCGTGATTATAATAATTGTATTGTCATCTTTTACTGTTTCTGTTCTATTCATTGGAGCTGCCTGGCTTTATCTGGTGAAATGTGGCTCTTACTTTCAAGAGCCTGACCATATCCTGGATGCTTCAATCCCTTCTTTTTCAAAACCATCAGGTAGCACCAATTATCCAATGTGTCAATTTTTTGGCAGCTTAGATAAATTTCCACGAAACTTCTTGTTCTCTTGTTTTCTATAATCACAGGTATGATATTCTTTTAGTTTCTTTAAAAAAATTTGTAGCATCTATTTCATTCTAATTTCTCTTTTAGTTAAATAACTTTTAATGCTTGCTTAATTCAGTCTTCATTTCCAGTTTTGTAACTTTTCTTCTTGATATTTTAGTTTTAAGCTCCACATCAATCAATCTTTGGTTTTATGTGGAATCCACCGTAAATATATTTTCACTTAGCAGGGGCTACTAGGTCATTAACTTATGGGAGCATGCCAGGTTCTGGATCAATGTCCTTCGGCTCTGGAACAATGATATATACCGGATCTGCTAGGACTTTCACTTTGGATGACATAGAGAAAGCAACAAATAACTATGATTCTTCAAGAATAATAGGAGAAGGAGGCTTTGGGCTTGTCTATAAAGGCATTCTATATGATGGGAGGGATGTGGCTGTGAAGATTCTCAAAAGATATGATCAGCATGGCGGCCGTGAATTCTTGGCAGAAGTTGAGATGCTTAGCCGACTGCATCACAGAAATCTAGTTAAATTGATAGGCATATGCATGGAGACCCAGACTCGCTGCTTAGTCTATGAGCTTGTCCCTAATGGAAGTGTGGAATGCCACTTGCATGGTAAACAAAAGAACAGTCCATGAATGTCATCAGCACCTCTGTATTTTCTTCGGAGACTGACTTTTGCATGTCCTCTATGTTCCCAGGTGCTGACAAGAAAACTAATCCACTTAATTGGAATGCCAGGATGAAGATTGCGCTTGGTACAGCCCGGGGATTGGCATATCTGCATGAAGATTCAAATCCATGTGTCATACATCGTGACTTCAAGTCTAGCAATATCTTGTTGGAATATGATTTTACACCCAAGGTTGCAGATTTTGGATTGGCTAGAACAGCACTGGACGAGGGAAACAAGCACATCTCCACACATGTTATGGGAACGTTTGGGTACCAAATATTATCCTTTTCAAACAGTGTCATGTTTATGCCTGTTCGTGGGCTAGGTCCAGTTTGGGCTAAAATCTAATAGGCTTTGTGTGGTTTTTGTCATGTTTGATTTATTAGGGGAAAAAACTGAATTTATAAAATGAAAAATGAGACGTCATAAAAGAGAATAAAAAAGATTGAATACAGATAATGAATATAATACACAATTTAAAAAGTGAAAAAAATTGATGAATTTTGTTATTGGGTCACTCAGTACAAATCCAACTTGACCTGCATAGGCCTAATGGATGGGTTTGAATGTAAGCCCGTTGAACCAACTGTTAAGCCAAACCCACCCCACTATATTGGGCCAAGTACACCCATGGGTTGGCTTAGTCCACAAATAACTAGTCGTGTCTAGTCATGTTGATGCTATGATTCATGTGGGTACTTTACCATTTATGTGCATGTCCTAGAAATGAAAACCGATTACATCTTATTAACATCTTATTTGCAGCTACCTAGCTCCTGAATATGCAATGACTGGCCATCTTCTTGTGAAAAGTGATGTTTACAGCTATGGAGTTGTACTCATTGAGCTCCTAACTGGAAGAAAGCCTGTGGATTTGTCACAACCACCTGGACAAGAAAACCTTGTTACATGGGTTCGTCCACTACTCACAAGCAAGGAGGGCTTACAGACAATCATAGACCCAGTTATAGAGCTCAATATTTCTTTTGAAACTGTGGTAAAAGTTGCAGCAATCGCATCAATGTGCGTGCAACCAGAAGTCTCTCAACGTCCTTTCATGGGTGAAGTTGTTCAGGCCTTAAAGCTGGTTTGCAGTGAGTTTGACGAAACAAGCATTACAAGATCAAGAAGCTTCCACGAAGAGGTTATTCTTCTAACGGATGGAGATGAAAAACTTTCAAGTTTTTCAGGTGACATAATGGATTTTCAAGAGTTTCTCAAACCTCAATCTAGTCATGATAAGGTAGCATTAACAGCATCAAAGCTGTTCCGTACATCAGACCAGGAATTTGAGTCCTTCAGAAGGCATTCTACTTCAGAGCCTCTTACTACAGGAAAGAAAAGACAGTTCTGGCAGAAATTAAGAAGTTTATCTGGAGGGAGCATTAGTGAGCATGGATTTGCAGCTAAACTATGGCCTGGATCCCATTAATCTTCTCCACTACTTGGCTACAAACTCCCATGAGAGTGGAGTTGATATTATTAGGAGAGGAAGAACATATTTTAGGCTGCAAAATGACTCGGAAAGCAGTGATATGTTTAACAATGGCATTTCTTGATGGTCAAAACCCACAAGAAGCCAGCATGGTGGTGAAAAATTTGTGGAGCAAAATGAATAAAACATGTGTCCTTATATTGAATAATTTGTTCCCATTGAAATTGTATTATAAAAATGTGAACCGTATCATCTTTCAAAGCTCCTGAAGTATAAACCATCAGCTCTGAAATCCAGATGAATAGTGTGTCCAAATTTGCAGTATGAAGGTGGTTATTTGATGCATTTTAGCGGAGTCTCCAATGTTTTTGCTGCTATAGAATGTAAATCAGTCATTGGAAAGTTCTTTTTTTTTTTTGGGACAATTTTTGTTGGCCATAATGAATATTAGTTATCAGTTTCACATTAATGAATGTGTATGACTTTCATGTTTATAAAAAATATTATGAAAAATACAAAAAAGTGCAAACTATTTGATCAATCGACCAAACAAACGGATACATTTCAAATTTTATGGATTTCCAAAATAGGTTACAGACAAGTTTTTACACCTTTCGAAACAATTTTTTGTATTTGAACACCCAAAATGGCCCTTACAGTAAGTTTTTCTTTCTCTGGAAACCAAGACTCTACTAATAATTACTGCTTACTAACAATTACAACAAATAAGCTATATTAATTTCCATTCCTACAACACACACTGCTCCTCTTATCTTCAGACACACTTCTTTCTTATATACCAGCTGATTTGCCCAACCTATCTCTTAAAATCTTCAGTCCCATGTACCTGTGACAAACATACATGGATTAATCAACATGCAAAAAACGGAGGTTGTGTCAGAAATATTCTAATAGGAAAGTTTTTCAAAGAAAAAGGTCCTATTTTGGGTTCGAAAGATGATTTCTTTATTAATTTGATACTCTAAAATTTTTTACATTATATTAGTATCTGAAAGTATAATTTAATTCTGATTTCATCATTCTAAAAATATTAAAATAATACTATATAATTTTTCAATAATCAAATAGTGTATGGGGTTAAAACAAAATCATACTTTCAGAAACAAGTATTAAAATGATAATGAAATCAGTTTTCAAGGAACAGAATAGGATTTCCGTGGTTAATCAAATGTTTCATTATGGTCTGTCTCCACATACCTGCCCATCATCATCACAGTGCCTTGAGGATTAGTCCCTGGTGACTCAGTAAATGTTGAGCCATCCATCACACGGAGTCTGTCAACGCCAAGAACCTTATAATCAGGGCTAACCACCTTCCCCACATGGCACCCACCATGGTAATGCCAGATTGTGATCACAGTGTCTCTGCAAAACTGCTCTAGTGACTTTGTGTCATTGGCATGCTTGGGTACGAGGTTGATATTAGCCTTCACAGTAAGGTTAAGCAGTTTCTCTGTAGTTTGTCTGTCACACGTAGTATAGTTTGTGAAGTGCTCTGAGTGGACAACCTTAGTAGCTATGCGAATCCCCTCAACACAACGCTGAAGATCAAGTGGATGATCGAAGTAGTTGAAGGTAACAGCAGGGTTGTCCTCCACATTGGTATTGATCAACCTGAGCTCACCTGTTGACCAAGGACTGGCTACTTTTGACAAGATGAAGCCTCCCCTGAATGCTTCAACGGGTATTTCTCGCTTTCCTTTGACATAGTCTTGAACAGCTTCTGGTGTTCTTTTTCTGGGAGGAATTGTGGAGAGCTGCCCAATCTGGTTTATTGTCAAAAATGACTGGATTAGTATTGCTTGCCAGTTGCTAATCTGAACCATATTTAATACTCTCCATTGCTAAAAAACCTAGTTAAATAAAAAAATTTAGACCAATATCTAGCAAGTTATTACTCAAAGCCAAGTAGAATCTTACACTATTCTGTAAGAGTTTCTTAAAATTAAAACCAGATTCTGGAGGACAACTGCTCATCCTAATTCCAATGTGGACCACATTATTTATAAGACAATACTTGGGTGAATTTGTTTGTTACGAGGTTTTCCAATAAAAAACATAACACGTTGAGATTTTCTCCAACTAACCAATATTGTTGATTGCTTCAAAAAAACTTCTCCAATTGATAAAATTCTACCAGAAAATCTAATAACAAGCACCTAAAACTGCAATCAAGTTTTTTTTCCCCCTTATTTATACCCACATGCAATAAATTTATCGAATATGTTGCTTACCTCAGCTGACAAGATACCATGATGGCAGTGAATGCTATCGCTGGACTGACCAAACCCACTGCTAGCTTCAATGTAGACACCCGAGTTGGTGATACCCACAATTTCTATGAGTGATTGTTTAACCCGCCTATTAGAAGGGACAAAGATTGTGTTCAAGGGGTTATCAGCCATGCCCTTCCCAACAAATGGATTGTCCAGCACCACTGGGATGTTCAAGCTTTGGAGTTCTGCTTTAGGCCCTATTCCACTAAGCATTAGCAATTGAGGACTCCCAATTGCCCCACTAGACACAATCACCTCACTCTGCTTGTTTCTCAGAACTGCCTGATGTCGTTTCCCCTTTTCATCTTTGAAAATAACTCCCATAGCTTTTGGCCTTTTTCCTGCAACAATAGAGTTGAAATTTTCAGTCATGTAAGTCGATTCCAAATGCTTCAACTACTAAACTTCTAAGGAGGCATGTAGTACACTGTTATCTTCTTTATGATATTTTAGATGTCAAGAGATAGTTAAGATATATGTTTGATTGGTACACAAACATGGTGTCATTTGAGATACCAAAAAGAACAAAAGAGAATAACATCATTTGGATTGTATATCATACCATTCGAAATTCATGGGATGTTACCTCTAACTCTTTCAACTTTATAAAATATCAATTTTTGCTTTCTTCGAACAACTTTTATATAAGAATATTAAATATCTGCTATTTTATTCCTTGTTAATTATTATTTGTATTCAAGATATTAAAAAAATATAAGATAACAGTGTATCAAACTACTTCTAGATACAGTTGTTTAACTTTAAATATCTTTATGTACCTCTTGTATCAAAAACAATCTTTTGGACGGTGGCATAGATCAAAACAGTAAGTTTTTTAGGGTTTCCAGAAGCAAGAAGTTCAGCAGCAGTGTGGCGGCGGCCAAATCTGTCAAAAATGGTTCCACCAACCTTGGTTCCATGGACATGATCATAGGTGAACCCATTAAAAGGAGAAATACCAACATCCAGAAGGCCATCCCTCACTGCTCTCTGCCAAGGTGCAATGTTTGGACGGTGCACAATTTGGTTCTCAACCCAAGGGTAAGACTGGTTTACTAGCTTGGCATCCCACCCCACTTTCTGTATAAACCTGCATTCCATAAACATGGATTTAGACTACGTACACTTGTCAATAAAGAAGAGTTTGGTAATTAGTGATGAATTAATACATGTTTTTCGTTGTTGGGAAATTGTTATATGCCAATGTCATGTGATCTGATGAATGAATTTCCTCTCATCCATGCCATTTATTTCAGGTCAAACATAGCAGAACATATTGAAGACTTTTCGGGTTTGAAAAATTCTTAAAGCAAATTCGAGTTATAAAAAATAAATAGACAAAATTAATTATAAAAAAAGTACTTTAATATGTCAAAGATGGATTTAACTTAAAAAATGTGCTAGACTTATTTATATATATATAATTAATTTAATTTACTTTTTTTTTGAACGTATTTACTTTTTTTTTTTAAGTAGACCAAATCTTACTTAAAAATCTATGGGCCTTCATCTATAAGCAAAGACGTGCATCAATTCTTGGGCCTTTCAACTTTTAAAAGGGTAATTCATAGGCTAAAAACTACCAAGAAATTTTAGAAGGTTAGATGCCAGCTATGCCAAAGAGGTTCTGGAAGTTGCCTTTCATAAGATGGAACAGATATCTAGAGAAAATATCAATGAAGCAAAACAAGTCTGTTTAACGATTAATGTCTCATTTTTCTTATATCTGACACTCCCACTTAACCACTTCCATGACAGAAAATTGGGGCAGAAGGACCACAAGAGGAAGTTAATTGATAAAAAAAAAGAAATTCATGAAAATAGGAGAACCATAAATGTTTTGAATATGAAGTGGTTATACTTCAATTCTAGCAGCCTTGCCTAATCCATTTCCAATTGAAAAAAGAAAAAGTAAACTTCAACTTTTCGTGGGTTTCTATAAAGATTAAGCCTTTTATTAGCGTTACCTGTTACTTCTGATGTTAACACACAACAATATTTTTTAATTTTTTTTGTCTTCTTATGTTGGTGCATGAATTAATAGGCAATATCAACATCTAAATGTTGCATTTAAAGGGCTGCCATTGCTAGTGCTTAATTATATGTGTCTGTTTTCTGCTGCCTTGTATGGTTAAGGTTTTCAACACCACATGTCTTATTCAAGAGTCCCGATCACAAGTTTAAGATATACAAATTAAAATTTGTCAACAGAAAAAAAGTTAAAAGAGAAAAAAGAATGCAATAATAATAAAATCGTATAATAATTTAACAGACTGATGTGGGACACAGGCAAAGAGTGAGTCAGACTCAAGATAGTGACTTTGTGGTGTTTACACTCCGAGAGTAATTTTACTTTTTGACGTTCCTTTCCTTTTTAATGCAACTTTCCATTTCCCCTCTGTCTTTTCAGATGGGAATAGATGAGATTAGGATTAGATTGAAAGTAGAGAGATAAGTTTAGAGTAGATATCCTGGATTAGGTTAACATGTATAAAATGGAAAAAGAAAATATAATAATTGAATTTCTTGTAAAATGTAAGTATTTGATCACAGTGACATTCTGTGTTTTAAGATATCTTTATTTTTATTTTTTTCTTACTTTTAGAATTGGTGTTGGAAACATAAAGCTTGCCAAAGTTTACGCCTGTGGGGGATCTACAACATGAAAGCAAATACAATAATAATAGTAAAAAAAATTCATGAAACATCGATACAATTAATACTGATAGTGACACAAGAGTATTAGTTATCAAATCCGTACCTACGTCAAGTTGTCAACCACAAAGTGAGAGTTTTTTTTTTAATAGATGGCACAAAAAATACCGTTCTTTTTGTGTTTTTAATGTCATTAAACTTTTACACCTTAAATTTTTCTACTTTTATACTTGAAATAAGCATAAAATATTACCTTCTAAAAAAACTAAGAATTGTTGTTTATGAGAAGAAAAAACCATATATATATATATATATATATATATATATATATATATATATATATATATATATAATAATGAGCTCATACTTTCCCTTCCCATGTCATGTGTTTCTTATGAAATAAAAAATAAATAAAAAAAGCAAAGAAACTTACCGTGAGCTTGCTCTGGTGTAGAAGCCGGCATTAATGGAGGTACCGCCGCCAAGAACCCTAGCCCTTGCATTAAGAACTCCATCGGTTGAAATAAAGTATTGGGAAGGTGAAGATGGTGAAGTGTCCGCCAAGGTAATGTGAAAATTCTCTAGAAACGAGATGTTTGGATTGGTAAAAGGGACACCCCCTCTTTCCAGCAGCAAAACACTGAACTTTTGAGATAAGGTTGCAGCCAGAGGGCAGCCTGCGGCGCCACCTCCCACTATTATGTAGTCAAACCCATCATTTCTTGCGGTAGTTGACATTGATAATGATGAAAATGAGCTTGCCCTTCTGATAAAGGGGTAGCGATATCCATAGAAATCCTCCTTACCTGCATTCAAATTTGCTGCGACAGCTTAAGACCCCTTCTCCCCTGAAGATACAAAATTTGATAGAGAAGAAAAAAAAAACCAGAATTGGGCCATCCAAGTTCATATAAATCTCGCATTAGAATCATACTTTCAATGTGGGGTTTACTTTAAAATTGGGTCATATAACAATTTTGTTTTCTGGAAATTGAACTGAAGAATATATCAATACATTAGTAATTAGAAGCCAAGAAGAATAAGTATATGATCATCATAAACAAAAACCTATTAGTCTGTTCATTTGGAAGAAGTAGCAAATAGGATTTTAGTTTTGTTTTGTTTGTGATCTCTTCTTATGCTCTTGAATTGAAAATCCATTAAGTAGAAGAAACTAGTCCTTTGGCTACATATTTCACAAGATTCTTTGATATATATTGGTGCCACCTCATACCCCGATGCCACTAATCACAATGAAAAGTAGAGAAGCATTTGGCCTGTAATTTAGCCTGGAAAAATTGAGAAACCTTATCTTGAAGGGAAAAGTAGCCTTGCACAGAGACTTGCCTTGAAAACACAGGTAGGAAAAGGAATAAAGAAGGACAAGAAGATTTGAGTACAAAATCCCACTATAGCTAGATGAAGAAAAAGGTGGTAGCTTGAGTAAAAAGACTCAACCTTGACAAGGAGTTGAAGAGTTCAGGAGCCATAGAACTAAGCAGAGCAAGAATTTGACTGCACCA
This sequence comes from Gleditsia sinensis, assembly GCA_037074535.1. Lineage (NCBI taxonomy): Eukaryota > Viridiplantae > Streptophyta > Magnoliopsida > Fabales > Fabaceae > Gleditsia > Gleditsia sinensis. The sequence goes on along the minus strand of CM073468.1, from coordinate 3,066,270 downwards.
ACTGAAGCCATCGGAATCTCACAGGGCACAGAAAAGCACTCACTCACTGAAGAAGCTGTTTCTTTCCAACCTCTAAATGGCTTCCTCTGGTTGGCCTTGTTTTGTGTGTACCCCATATAAAGACTCAAAATACACTATACTTGCTAATCATATAAAAATTAAGATTCTATAATGTATCAATAATATGAGAAATCAAAGAGCAAATTGATCAAAAAATGCAGCTTCTCCACCTATTTAAGAACACCGAAACTATAACTGGAGAAGTCATTTAATGATGAAATGAATGCTACGGTTAGAGTCAAGACTCTCCGGGCCGTTGGATTTGACACTGTTTCATCTGTTCATGTCCAACAGTTGCCTACAAAGACAGCTCACTTACCAGCCTACACTACGAGTAATAAAGCTCTACATTAAATATGCCACCAAAATCATGCAAATCCATTTTAGCTGGAGATAAAGGGGTTGCTTTTCCGTTTTTCTTTTTTCTTCTGCATTCGTGAAGATCACAGGCTGGACTTTGTTTTATTTCCAACTGTCTCTTGTGCTGATATTATCAGTCATTAATACCAACATTCATATCCACAAGAAGAGAACAAAGAAAAATGCAGAAACTATTGGCTTTAATTTGTATTGACTCTAAGCCTCCATCATAGAAAAATATTGTTGAGAGGAATGTGCATTATTGCTGGCATTGTTTGGTTATCTTGTAAATCATTAGGTACGTTCAAGTTGACTGGTCTTAAGGGCAAGACAAGTTAATGAGAGCAGAAGGGACAATGAGTAGCCATCTTGTAAATCATTATTCTAATCCCCTTCCTCCCCAAACACTACACACACACAAAAGAGAGAAGAATAAACATGCGAATTGCAGAAAGATATGCAACTTGGATTTTAATAAATATAAGGATATATAATCTCCATTTTCCTTTTTCTTTTTTTGTCCGAAAACCTCTAAAATATTCATGGCTTCTGATATTGTCTGATTCATCTAGAACTCTGAACTGAGTAATACAACTGACTTGGGGATTTTTTCATCTGTCAGCTTCTGAACCGAGATCCCCACTCTTATCCTACCACAAGATAAAGCAAAAAATAAAAAATAAAAAGGAGAGACAATATATATATATATATAGGAAATTAAATAAATAATGCTAATTTAAGGCTTGGAGCTGTGCAACTATGAGCTTGTAGAGCAGAATTGTCACGACACATGGACCGCACTCGGAATAAAAAAATTTATTGTTGATCTCATTCATCAATTCGTACATGCATGACATATGATGAGTAACCTTCGCCATTTGTGAGTCAAAAACGTAAACAGAATCTTTGGTAGCAATGACTATTAATGTAATTCAATCCTTCCTATGCCAAAAATTGAAGTGGGAACCTCAGCCTTACCCAGAGGAAGACACCTAAGTTTGTTGTCCCAAGCTCCTCTGTACAGTTGAGCTCTACAATGCTACAATGATACTTATTCCAATGTATTACAACTTTGTTTCCAGAGCTGTAGTGGCGGATCTTGAACAAGATTACTGAGGGGGCAAAAAAAAATGTTTAATAGTTGATATAAAATAAATTTTTTTTTGAGGGGGCTGATTATATATATTTAATTAAAATTTTAGGAATTTTTTTTAAAAACTTTTAAATTTTTTTTTTCTTGGGGGGGCGGTTACCCCTCCCTGTCTAAGGGAAGGTCCGCCCCTGCAGAGCTGTAAATAGGATATGTACAATTTCGTTGAAATCCACAAATAAAGGAAAGTTTTCTGCCCACTTATGACAGTCAGGTAGGAAGGTAACCGGATGGATCACAATTATACTTCTTCTTCTTTTCTTTTCTTTTTTGGGTAATTTTCAAATATATTTCTTCTTCGGGTCAAATGTTCAAGAGTTTGGTTCAGGTTTTACTTCCATTAATTGCTGCAATTCGGTTATTTAACACCCATCCATTAGAGGTACTTAAAGATATCATCATTTTACAATTTTTTTTTCATGGCACATAAATTTGAACTTGCAAACTACTTAATTTCTTTTATCATTAAAAAATGTATTTAGATTTCATCTAAATTACTGATTTTTTGTTTTAAAATATTTTAACAGAAAAATTATATATTTATGTTTTTGAAGTATTGCGTTCAAGTGTACGACTCATCTTAAAAATACACGATAAAGTATATTTTAGATTTTAGTTGTATTGTTTCTCAAAAAAAAAAAAATGAAACTCAAGTTGTTAAAAAGATGAGTTGGTATTTGGTATACCGGCAATAAACAATTTTTTATCTACCAGCGGTGTTTAGATCATGATACGTAGTAGAAATAATTTTAAAAAATATTATTTTTGCCATGTGTTACGACCTAGACACAGTTGATAGACGTAAAATTGTCTACCGTGTATTAAATATTTTTTCTAAAAAGATATTATATTTTTTTTTATAAAACTTTTTTAAAATACTCTAATATTTTTATTTGAACTTTAAGAACGATATTAAAAAAGATTTTATCCAATACGTTCCTAGTTCGGAATGGTATTTCAATTTCCTATACTATTTTTATTGAACAAAAAAGATACTTTATTATATTCACGTTCGGTCTTGCACAAAAAATAAAATAAAAAAATGCGATAAGGTTGTAATAAAAACATAATGATAGGAAGATATAACCTATTATAGCTAATGTGGGACCAAATTGATAGCGTTATAAGATGGAAATAATGCCAGAAAAGCACAAAATGGCCATGAAAGTTTAAATAGATGTTAATTTGTCAATACTTTGATGACTCTACCTAACTGCTGCTAGATAATCTTTCTTCTTTGCATAATGCACCGATTAAACAATTTTGTATCCTTTAAAGTGCTAAAATGTCTTGGGACCTTCTTTTCTTAAGAAATCTCAATGCTATATAGAAGTATTCACGAGTTGCAGTCTCTCTTGCTCTAATTAGAATGTCAATCTTTCATTTGTTTCAGCCAGAAGAGCGTGGATTCTTAATTCTTCTAGTGTTCCAATTTTTAACTCACTATCCTAATATGGAAAAGTTTGCTCTAAATAAAGTTAGTTGAAAATTTAAACCTCCCTCTAAGATTAAATGTATTGTTTAGACTCTGATACTGAACTGGATTAATACTAACGATTTGTTGCAGGTTTGTAGATTTAAGATAGTTATTTCTCCCATCAGCAGCACATGTTTTCTTTTACTGTCAAGTTGCCGATCTTTTGTAAAGCAAGTTGTTTGAAGTAGGTGGAGACATTTGGGTCTGTCCCAGTTCATCAGAGGCCTTTCTGTCAATCAAATTTAAAGGGTTTGGAAGGAGAAATGAGGATTAAACATTAAGAAATTGTGCCGGTCTTTATTGTTTTGGGGTATGTTTGGTCGGAAAGGAATGTAAGAATTTTTAGAGAAACTTTGATGACTGTGGATATATATAAGAAAGGATAAAATTTATGGATTCGATTGGATGTTGTACTGATAGTCTTTTCCGAGGGGTTGTCATTTCAGATTTACAAAGAGACTGTCTTAGCATGTGAAGCTTTCAATTGTTGGGTTCTTTTATGGTTTACTTTTCTGTTTGTCTTTAGTTTTTTTTAGAAAGATAAATTATTCTCCTTTTCTTGTATTTCTCTTCTTTCTTTAATGAATTTTCTTTTTCCATAAAAAAAGAAGAAGAAGCTAAACAACAATTTCCCTATGTGATTTGTTTCAACCTTCAATTTGATCCTTCATCTTCTAATTTTGTTAATGAGATTCACTTGTTAGAACAAAAAGTGGTTATTTTATTAAACACAAGCCAAAATTGGATAAAGACTCAAATGAAATTTCTAAATTATTATAACTTAACATGTAAACATTTTTTTATAACTCAAAGTTATATTAATTTTTACTCCTTCAAAACAGTTTGTTGACGTACTATAATTTTATTAAAGGATCAGATAACACACTAAGAAATTGCGCCTAAATTCTTTTCTTCTAATAATTAGAAGTGGATGACCCACATCATAAATGCTAAACTTATTGATATCCAACCACAAGTTTTGATATAGATTTGGCAATTACATGTACAGAATTAGAATTCTTGATTTAGGGCACTGATAGAGAGCTAAACAACCTCTTCTTTCATTCAAAATTATGCTACATGTGAATCAATATCACGAGTAGCAAACTAATCTTAAGAATCTAAATATAAATACACAAATCCATCAAAAACGAAATTTCAAAAAGATACATTCAGAACGCTGATTCAGCTATTTCAAACAAAATGAAAAGCTACCATAGCCATCAAAATCGTGTAGATAGCTTCTCCTACTAACCAAAGCACCTAAAGTGGAATAAAGAAAAAACTATAATTCGGGGGCTACCTCAGAATAAACCATGGCCCCCTGTGAGTGGAACCTGCACAAAAACGAACGTCTTTGGATGCCTTACTCTTGAAGTCATAAATTGGCGGACACCAACATCTTCCAGCAGAAGAAATTGCTCTTCAATGTGATGACTTTTTTGCCTACTCAAATTTTGATGGACCGGTGTATCTGCTTCCCTTGTCCAATGAAGTTGCATTAGATGAAGCACTAGATGAGATTTCACTGCTGGCAGTAATAGCATTTTGATTGCTTTTTGATGGATTTCTCTGAGGATTGTTAGTTGCAGGACCCTGTCCCTCTTCTGCAAGCTTTTTGACGAGGTTCATGACAGTTGGAACGAACTTGGATGACAAGGATAAAATTCCCGGAAGCTGAAAGTACGTGGTAAGAAATAAGGCTACTGGACACATACTACAAAACACAAGATGAGCAGTTTGACAAGACCTCGGTAAATTGGCTAGAGGGCTACACAAGATTTTAAATACTATACACTACTCATAAATAGTATCCCAAGGCACAAGAGAACAAGTCACATAACATACCATGTGAATAAAAGATTTTCTCTTAAAAAATCTTAGAGATTACAATGTTATGATTCAGAAACACACAACTGTAAAATAAAAATTCATACGTCATCAAGCATCCAAAAAACAAGAGGATGCTCAGAAGGCCAAATGTTCATTAAACCCCTCTTTCCACTCCAAAATAAAATCAAGTGGGATCCAGAAGTTTTTATTTTCAAAGAGATTTGTTTTAAGTGAAATTGGATATTCAGTTAATTGACTGCTTTTGTAAATTAATTATCTACCTTGCCTCCAGATGAATAACCCCCGACCCCAAATACTCCAACAGCTAAACCAAACTGGGTATGCATAGCGGCTTATTAGTTTTTTTTGGTACACTCATGTGAAGTCGAACACGGGATCTGACCCAAACCCCCACCCCACCCAAACTACCTGAGCTAGCCTCAGGTGGCTCTAGCGGCTTATTAGTTGAACTCACAACAACCGGTAATAGATCACAAACAAAATAAACAGACTGGAAGCCAACAACAACTATAAATTGAGGTCTTAAACAATAAATTATAAAGATACTCACAGCTCCATTGCGGAATTCACCCGAAATGTCCAGCTGCACCCATAGCGCTTTCATGAGAAGGAAACCAACAAAGATGACACCCAAATACAACGGGTTTCTGCCATGAAGAATAATAAACATGGGTGAAACAAGTTAAATAGTTGGACAAAAGTGAAGAATTTTCTTATATTTTGTGCTTTACAGAAACATTATTGAAATGCCCATCCAACAGTTAATGTCAACATAAAACACATTATTAACTCCATTAAAGTAACCAGATTTTATGGATAATTCGGTCTCCTCTTCCTAGTTCAACAATAATGAAGTCCAAATTTCTTATCGTCCTCTGAGATTCCTTGACTTCAGAGGAGAGGATGGAGAGTTAAGAGCAAGCGAAATCAGAGCCTAATTCCTTAAAACAAAAAGACATCAGATGAGTACACAGTTGACATGCACCTTAAAAGTGTCATAAATTCATTAAATCCCAGAATAATTAAAGCAACAATTGCCCATGGAGGAGGTAACCAGTTGTTACTACGCTTGTTGGCCTCCTGAAAATGATAAGGTAAAATTACATCATTAATACTAAAATTAGTAAAATGTTTTCTAACAGGAACTAATTATATATGCATCCATGATGTTAGTCAAACTAAATATATTCACTATTTATCAAATCATTCTGTCCAAATTACACACAGAACCTAAACAAGATCGTGAGGAACAAATTCTTTGGGATCCTACCAACAATTTCATAAATGCGTGAGACATATGAATTGGAAACAATGAAAGCATAGCCTACGTCTACTCACTTAATTCTTTGAATATAATTAAACTAGATGGCTTCAACTACAAGATTAAAAAAAACACAGGATACATACTATTTGAGTACTTGTAATTGAGATAAATTTTCCTAAATATAGAGGAATGTCTATCTTTAAAATCATGAAAAATTCTAAACATCGTGCCTGTGCAGAAATGGCCTGGGTGACGCTGTACTCTGTCTCTGTCTTGAATTGCCTCCACAAAGATTTACACTGTACTGGTGTGATCAAGGTTTTGGAGGATGGAATCTGCATAAAGAATTTAGTAAAAAATTTGATCATTTCCCAAGATATAAGAATTTTTCAAAGCATAAGAAATGCAAACAACCAAAAAAATACATTTTTGTGGCCTAAAGTATGTATTAATCAATTCACAAGTCAATATTAAGTAATCCCATCTGCATTTCATTAGTGAACACAAGCATTAAAAAAACTGAGAAGAACCTTAAAATAAACATACTGAAGGAAAATGGTGAATACATGCAAAGTTAAGATTCCTGTCACAATTGGTTTTCAAAACATCCACATCACGTGATGTTCAATCAGATCACTTGTCTGCCAAAATGAGTACATAACTTGATACTTCTATGAGATAAAACAGAAATGGTACACATGCACCTCTTCCCAAGAGCTTGAAGCCAGCGGATCAACTGCTGTGATGCTCCTATCTTTTATAGAACTGCTTGAGGAATCCACCAATGCACCTGCTAATATTTTCTCAATATTATCAGCAGCAGAATCATCCAAACGAATAGCAGCCATAACAGACAGCAACTTCAAGGACTGCAAATAACTCAATTTGGTTAAACAGATATCAAAATGCAACACAAACTCAAGTAAAAAAATATTCATAATAATCTCATACAGCAGAGCGGGCAGTCTTGGTGATGGCTCGAATATCTTCATTCCCCGCCCAAATTCGAGGCATTGAATCAGAATCATGGCTAAACAATGTTGTGAACCTGCTTTCAAATTTAAGGTAAGTGACTCTTGTTATTTTTAGGAAACAATAACCATCTCAACTTGGATGTTGAAGAAGCTTCAGACCTGTCCTTCATATGGATCAGAACTCTTCCAGCTTCATCCCTAGCCTTTGCCTCTATTACACCCCTTGCATAATCCTCTAAACTTTCAATCATGTTCTGCCTTGTTTCTTTATCTATATCAAACCCAGAAAGTGCAGCAGAAAAGCCTGATACTGCAGATTCAGTCTCACGCCTAAGAAGATTCCTTATTTTTGGCCAAGTATCACTATTAGCTCCATCCAGAAGAGCTTCAACAGGTTCAGACAAGGCCTCCTTCAATTTTTTCTGCGAGTGTACTACTGTCAGCAAACTTCCCAGAAGTATTTAGTTTGTCAATCAACAATAGAAACATACCGAGCAGCAACACCAAGACAAAATTCACAGTTAAATATCTAAATCAGTAGATTTATTAATATTAAGTTACATATCAGTTTTGATTTGCCATTAATGAATGACAAAATATTGACAACATATATAGCATCAATTTACACCTTTTCCCCTAAATGAGTGAATCACTAGTGGAAAGTCTTGCTGAATTCTACTCATCTTACTGTCCTAAAATATTTGAAGTTTCAAAATTTTTTTGGCACCAATATAAATAAATCTTAGCATCATTACTAAGCTCAAAGACAATAACTTAAGAATTCACAAGACGTAATTATCAATGTTAGACATGTACCTCAAATGATGAAGTAAGATCAGACAGCTTAGCTGCACGTAGAGAAGCAATATGTGCATCAATATCACGCTGGAGTTTCTCCCTTACTTTAGATGTATCCCAGTTTGCTTGTTCAATAACTACATCTGAAAGAATCAAAGGATAATTCATCAGTGTCATACTGTAACTCAATTGAGCAAGGAAGATTCACACATACAACAAAAATAATAATATCATCAAGTGTAGCTGTTCTGAGAGTAGATTTTTGGAACAAACCAAAACTAGAAATTTCATTCTCGACAACAAATTAAGTACTGTGAATGATCCACTTCATGATTACCCATATCTTTTGGGCTCTGCCTTTTCAATGATTCATTACATTTTTAGGCCTTCAACTTTGGTTTCAAGTTGTCTAACACATAGGATAAACAAATTTCTGAATACCTGCGCAGGCTTCATCAAACTGAGCCATACAAGAGCCAATACAGTTATTAGAAGCAGCAGAAAACCCTTCCCCTCCATTTAAAGCCTTCTCAAGTGCTTCCTTGTACTCATCCAAAATTGCAGACCTTATATGTCCCAGCGCATATTGGAATGCTGGTTGGACAAGCTAAACAATTGAAAAGACATTAAGTAATATAGTAAAATTATAAATATCAAAATTATCACAAATCTCCAACAGCATTTATTGGGAGGGGGGACAGCTAATAATCAAATATCCTAAATAACAAGTCTTGATTTGATAATTGCCATTTTTTTTCCTCCTTAATAATCATTAATTCATTCATGTTTATGAAAAAAAATTAAAAGGTAGAACAACCACAATTGACAAAAATCAAGTTAAGAAGAATTACTTGCAACAATTTTTCTTCAAGCTGCTTTTGTTTTGCAGATCTGACACCTTCATCAAAATAAGTGGCTTCTATATCATACCTAGATTAAAAGAAATACAAGAGCTCAGTATATATGAAAATTCGCTTTAATTCATTCTCATATGATGTTTCTACAAAATGCAACTCAAGTACAATAATTATACTTTATACCTAGATTAAAAGGAAATACAAGATGTCAATATACGTGAAATGCACATTAAATTCATTCTTATATGATGTTTCTACACATAAATACAAGATATTAAGATTAAAAAATTATCATCTCAAAATACTGTTCAGTTCCAATGATTAAAATAACATCGCAACGATAAAACTTAACAACCTTCCACAATACCATGATAAGAAATTTAAGTAAACTGTGCAGAAAAAGGAAAGATAAACCCTAAAGCATTAAATAGTGTTACACATAAAACCTTCTACACTAAAAACTGTAGATAAAATAAATAATAAATAATATATAATGAATAAACTGAACATGACATTCTCATAGAACTCCCATCCATGCAATGAGTCTCTATCCTTATTCTAGCTAAACAACATGAGCAATCAAAAGCGATCCATTAAGTTGTGGCATTGGAACCTACTAAACTACTAAAATAGCACCAGCACAAGGAAAGGCAGAAACTGTTTACAAAAGTACATTTACCCAAAAATATTGCTGACTTAGTCAACAGATCTTATCGTCAAAATCTGTCAAACTCTAGCAGAATTAGCAGAAAGCTTATATAGCATAAGATTACGTGGTATTCAATAAATGAGTCACCAATAATTATAGAGATGACATAAAATGAATTATACTCACTCTGACAGATAAGTGTCAAGGATTGAACTAAGCTTTTTGCCAAATCCAGGAATTGGGCCAGATTGAACAGCCTCTTCCAACTGACACCAGTCCTGAGTGGTAATTGTAAAGCAATTTACATAGTGTAAATAAAAAGACCATCATAAGGTCCATTACTGGAGGTCTACAGTAGAAGAATTGTCAATACCTCATTTGCAGCAAAAGCAGCATATTTTTCATTGGCAATTTCTTCACATCGTACAGTAGCAACCATGACCTACAAGTAATGGATCATTGGTAATTAATCAAATCAACATAAATGTCAATCCCAAGCAGCATCACAGCACCTAAATGTCACCTTATGGGCAGGAAGGTCCAGATCCTTATTCTCCTTAATGACTTTCCAGATTTGCTGTGCACTAAAAGAAAAGCCTGAAGCAGGAACTACTCCACGCCTATCTCCTGCAAGCCCACCAGGAGCAATAGAATGAAAGAATCGCTGCCTCAAGCTGGCAACCTACAATTAAAATAAATCAGAAGAACGAAAGAAATATGCAAATTAGAGGGATTCAATAAGCAAAAAATTTATATAGATCTGTCTTACAATATGAAAGCCAAACAAATACAACAATTATACAAGTAGAATGAGACACATGGGCACACAGTCACAGAGATACACAAATCCTGATAATCATTTACTTAATATTACCTGCTCCTTAAATTGCTCTTCCTTTTCTTCAAAACTAGAAAGAGCAACAACTTCAACCTGGCAATATGTTGCCAAAATATAAACAATAAACAATTACTATAAAATGCCAATAAAATTCTGGTACACGTAAGTCAAGATCTGTAAGTTTAGTAATGCTAAAATGGATGACAACTTACATTAAAGAATTCACTTAATGGAGTTTCCGCGTGGGCCTGTGGCTTAGGAACAGAATCCCATATCTTCAATGAAAAAAAAAACAGAAGGAAAGTAATAAAGGCTAAAGGTTAACTACAAAATTTTTACACCAATGCAATAACATTGTATCAAGATGAAAGGACAGCATTACCTTCTGAATATCTTCTCGCAAAACAGGTTCTAAATTTTCAAGAGGTGTCTATAAATGAAAAAGCTTAACCACATCAGTAAAAGCTACCATGAACTGAGACCCTCATATCAAATAGTAATATGTAAATGCTTCAACATGAATAACAGAAAATATTCCAATAAGAATAGTAAAAGCATTGTACTAACACACCCTTGTTTTATCACGTATGACAAACATTAATGTTGTTTTGCGTGGGCTAAACAATCTCATCATGACCTGAAAGCAATAACAAGTATGCATTTAAATAAATTACAATTTTTGAAATTCAAGATAGCTGCTTTCAGTCAATAGGTAGACAAAAGATACCTGAAAGACAGTTTTCAACAGAGGCTTATTTGCAGCTTGCTCACGGCCAATGTCATGACACCACCTTTACAAATATTGCAGGGGAAAAAGCAGTTAAACAAAGAATGAAGATTCACCTTGAAAAACATTAGAACAGGAAGTACAGATAGCCAGAGACAATATTGAATGTTTCTAAAACTAGTCTCACTCCAAATGTCCAAAAGAAGAAGGAGAAAAAAGAACTTACATGTTTATTAGCACTATATCTGAAACAGCGAGAGCAAAAAGAGCACTCTGCTTTTCAAATGCAGTATCATCCTAACAGAAAAAAAATATCAATATAGAAAAAAACAACCAAATGCTGAACATAAGTGTCCGTATCTCATGTCTCTTTGTGTCATTCTGCTTTTGATTGGGGAAGAAACTTTACAGTTTTAGATCAAAATTTGTGATTATTACCTATTCCTAACCAATCACATTTGAGAATTGTTATTTAACGTGTTTTTAAACAAACAGGAACCCCACAAAATTCCAGGGAAAAATATATTATGTTCTATAGTAGCTGGGCTACAAACAGAGAGGCATATGTGCACTTCAATTATATAAAATGGAAACACAAATGGCAACTGGTAAATAGACTCTACATCTTGATCACAGTGATCAAAGTTAAGGTATAACAAATGGAAAAGCACCTCTCCTCGTTCTCTTCCATCTGTACCCTCCAAATCCATCACAAGTGTACAAGGGTCTATGCCAGCACATCTTGCCATCCAAATTCCTTTAGTTGTTTGAGACCTGAAAACAATCACATCTCATCAGGTTACCACCTTAATATTTGGGCAAAGTTCATGCCATTTTTGGGGATAGAACGAACATGCCTTCCCTTAAAAGCATCCATCTCCCTGAAGTTGGTAGCAAATAAATTATTTAATAGCGTGCTCTTGCCTGTCCAGGCCAAACAACACAACAATTTAGATAATGTAAAAATACCATTACTGGGAATATTCCACATAAAGTTTTGATAATAAATTAATATAATTACAAGAAATCTATACAATCATACAAGGTAGGCGGAAGATGCAATAAAAAAACATAGAAGAATATAGAGAGAAAAAGAAAAAAAGGCCAAAAGAGACTGAACTTGATTATTAGAAATAATCAGTATAGATAAACAATAAAGTCATAATTCTATATCAAAATGTCAACTATAATTCATTGCTCATAACTAAATAAGACACATTCAAAACCTCAGTCATACTTAAATTTCAATCACCTCCAGCATTATCTGTCAAGTAAAATGGCCAGTTATCTTAAGAATGGAAGAAGTGATAAGATTGTAGAGGCAAGAAATCATACCACTACTTTGTGGACCCATAATAGAAACTACAGCATACGAAAGCCCACATTCACCCAATTTCACCTCCTTCATAAAATTTTCAATTCCAGGAACATTGAATGCACCATCTCCATCAATAAGCTGAGTAGAACAAGAAACCTCACTTTTCGCTGGATAATCAGATATTCAACATTAGTCAAGGAAAGAGTTAGAAGCATAAGACTCCTAAAATAAAGTATAAAACTAAACAAGATCCATGAATACAGAAGGAAGATCATACTTGATTGCAGCTTTGTTCTGCGGAGTAAGAATAATGAGCAAAGCACTTTACTAAACGTGAAAAAAAGAAATCCTACTTGATCGGGGAAAGTTTATTGCTTCCCATATTTAATTATGTCTTTATAAAGAGCAAGAATGTTTCTTGTTCCTTGATACAGCGCCCCCCCCCCCCCCAAAAAAAAAAAAAAGTTATAGCGATGAATAACTATTGCAAAGCATCACCATCCTCCAATTGTAAGGTAATGATAGTTACCATATAAGTTACTCATCAAATTACAGTTTGGCAAGAAGCGACAAAGTTACTTTTTGTTTTCCTGATAAAATACATTTTTTAATAAACTAGTTCGCCGGTTCCAGAATCCTGAAATAAAGCACACCAATTTTTCAATTTCAGCCCAATACTTCCAATAGCATTGAAAGACATTGGTATGGTAATCTCCGCATCATAAAAAATTAAAATCAACCAAGTGCTTTTAATTTGCATCCTCATCTCAACTTCTCTTCAATAATCAAACAAAAGCAGAAATCTAATCCATCTGGGATCCAATAGTTTAGCATTTCATAGCAAAATATAAATGAAGATATGACCAATACCCTTAAATGACAAAGAACCTTTCACTTAAAACGGAAATAATAATAACAGATGGAGAAACCAATAAAAACGCATACAAGGGTTAAATGACAGTTTCTGTTATACCCACCATTCAACTTCTATAAAAGACACAATTTACTGGCAATCAGAATCAGGAATTACGAAAAATTGATAGAAATCAAAAACTGAAGACAGCTTCAATCAGTTAATAAACTGTATGAATTAGACACAGAATCTAATCGATCCGGGAATTGAAAGTGAAAGAGCCATACCCATTTACGTGGGATTGAAATTGCTTCAGCTCCGAATGCTTGTTGGAAATGTGCCAAGGAGATTGAATCGAAGAAGAGAAACATCCAAAGAGAGAAACGGGAGGACGATCTCAGAGAAGCACCAGCATTAGGCTTTCATTTTTTAAAAAAGCAGGCGCGACTGTCTCTGTTCTTTTAACGGAAAACGCGAAACTGGATTGCAAAATTTGTTATCTGTTTTGGTTTTCTATTTTTTTTTTTTTCCTCTTTTAAAAGACAATTTCTTCTTCTTCTTTTTTCTACCTGATAAATTGGTAAAAAAAAAAAATTAGACGATAATATATCAAATTTAGCCACAAATAATATTAGAAAATACTTCAAATTTAATTATTTTGTAACTATTAAAAGTGAGTTTGTGTTGGGTATACAAGCTACGTATAATAAAATATTTGTTGAAAGAGTTGTTCTGTTATAAATAAAGTCTAAAAAATTAATTTTATAATATTAATAATAACTAAAAATATATAAAAAAATGAGTTGATAGAAGTTAAGCATTTTCATATATGATAATAGTTAAGCTAATCCTATGGCTATTTATTATTGTATGGAAAACAATAAATGAAAATATTCAATGCAAAGTTTTAGAAATGAGAGATAAAAAAGCATCTATAACAATCTTGTTATGTGCACCAGTAAATTAAAAGAAAATTACATACCAATTAAAAATATATTTAATAATTTTCTTCACTACCGAATTAATTTATACAACAAAAAATAATCTTTACTGTAAGAAATTATTTTTAAATTGGTACAAAATTGATTGTTAGATATTCCTTGATGTTTTTATGAAGGTGAAATTCACGGTGTGGGCAGCCTTTAAAAATAAAAACTTTCATAACTCGCTTATAAATTCAAAAAGTAAATTTAAACTCGGTAATGAAGGTATTTTTAAAATTTAAAGTTTGAATTTATAAAAAAGTACTAGTATTTTAATATTTTAAACAAAATAAATTTTATATTCAATAAGTTTGAGATTCATAGAAAAAAAAATATCTTCTCATTTACATCCGATGCATTATTATAAAATTGAATCAAAATCCATAGCAAGTCTTAAAATGTGTGCAAGAAAATGTCTAACACATATATAATTATCTTCATAACTTTGTCATATATAAAAAATATTATAAATAACTTTAATTATGCTAATATAAAAAACTTTCTTTTTATCAATTTTCAATTTAAGGAAATTTAATAATAAAAAATTAAGGACACAAGAATGTAATAAAGTGGGAGTATTAAATATTGGATTCATTCATTTGACAGGCTGGTTGAGTCCTCGTGCATGCATGGCTCGGTTTTGCACGTTGATTGCCACGTCAGCGTCTACACAAAGATGGCAAGCGTAAGTATGGTAAGGTGAGTAAGAGAGGCTGGGCGGGAGATAAAAGAAACGGTAGGCAGAGTCTGGGAATTCAGAGTTGAAAGTTGAATCGAGCAGAAACATCTCACCAACCACACAACGTAGCTAGACCTCGGATCTTACAATGGAGGATGTCGGCAGTGAGATTGTTCCTGTCCCTTCTCCCGTGGAGGAGAGGTACACTCAGTGGAAGTCTTGGATTTCGGTCCTCTATGACTGGCTTACCCACCACAACCTTGTCTGGCCTTCTCTTTCATGCCGGTGCTTAATTACCCACTTCTTCTTCTCTTTAGGGTTTTCGTTTTTCTCTTACAAATACCTAATCATGCGTTTGCTTTGTGTTTTATCTCTTCTCTTTGGGATCATGGGTCGTCTTGGATGTTAATAGCTCAAGCTTTTCAGCTGAAATGATATCCGAATCTATGTGACCCACCTCTAATTCTAGCTTTTGTGTGAACGGACGAATTTCAAACTCCACTTAATAATTTAAGTTTTTTGAGATGAGGATGGTGGGAAATTTTTTACAGAATAATGGATAGTTAAATGATTACGATTTTGGGTTGTTAATATTGGTTTTAGAATGAGTCTTGGGTCAAAGAAATGAAAAAAATAAAATAAAATTCTTTCTCTCTTTGTGTGTCATACCCCGAAATTGTTAAAACAGTTTTTCTTTTTTCTCTTGATGTTTGTAAAAAATGATCAGCTAAGTTTGTAATTATTGGTTGAATACGTGGTTAAGAAAATGAAGTGTGCAATTGTTATATAACGATTTCTCCGCATTGTATGAGTCGGATTTATATATACTTTCAATTATAATCATTATATTAAAAAAAAAAATTTGAAGCTTTCTTGCTAGAATATTATGTTCTGCGATTGTCTCATAAATTTTCCTGGTGAAGTTAAGGTAGTATCTTCTTTTGTCTGAAAAAGGTTGTGTTTTCCCCTTTCTTTCGATCGTTGTTTAGTTGTTTGTCAGGGCTTTCAAAATCGATAAAAACGGATGAAGTTAAATTTCCTGTAATAATTATAATAGGTTCAGTTGTTCCTTTCGATGAAACTAAAAGGGGTGATAGAGTTTGTCTGTGTTTTCTTCTTCTGATGGTGCATGTAATGCTGTGAACTCCTTTACATTCCATCATAAAGCAATCACTTTCTAATATAATTCAATTTGTTAAATTTGCAAATTGAAAAGAATTATAAAATTTTGATTTTATCATTACTATTATTTCCAAAATATATACTTGGAGAGACAGGAAAATTTTGTTCTTTAACCTAAATCACTGGCTTATTAATTTCTAGTATTTTCTGTGGAGTGCCGTATGGGAGCACCAGTTTGTCACAATGGTATGACCCCATGGTAAGGATCCGAGCTAGACAAGGAGCTAGGAATATGAACTACAATTAATGCTGATGGAAGGTCCCCATCATACCCTTGTTTGAAAGAATACTCTTGAAATAATATTAGCATATTACAGTAACCTCTATATATACTTTCATACTTAATTATCAGTCAGAGAAAGTAAGTAATTTGAGTAGAATATCATGTGGAAATTTGTCCATAACGTGAATAAAATTTGTGCTAGGGAGTACATGTTGGAAAACTACTGACTTATGTTGATTAACATATATTGAAGTGCTGACTTCGTTGTGATTGTGCTAATACCTTCTGTAATGATCCCCTACTTTCTTTTAATGGCAGATGGGGTCCTCAATATGAGCAAGGTACTCACAAGAACCGTCAACGTCTCTATTTTTCTGAACAGGCAAGATAGTATCCTCTTGCAACTTTTATATTTGTATTTTAGCTTAGTTGAAAGGTGCAACAGTTTCATATTGACATACTGGATGATGATTCCTTTTGTTTGTTTTGAAAACCAGCTTATTGTTTGATCATAATCCTTGTCACTCTTGGCTGCGTGTTACACTTCTATTTTTTTGGTTCCTTTGCCTCATCCTCTTCTATTCTGATATGCTTATGTTGATATATCCTAGTGACTATGCTCATATTTTTCCTTATTATCAGACTGATGGCAGCTTCCCAAACACTCTTGTTATAGCAAATTGTCGCATTATTAAACCTGGGGTTGCTGCAGCTGAGCATATATCGATATCGCAGGTGATATTAACAGGATTTAATTTGTTTTAATAAATTGTCCTTCACCATTCATTTACTAGTATCTAAGTTATTGAAGGATACTATGTGTGTTTCCTTGATCTATCTCAGTTTAATGAAGAAGCTCAATCTCACTTCATAAAGAAGTATAAAACCATCATACACCCTGGTGAGGTATGCATTACTCGCAAAGAGCCTTTCTATTTGATAGTTGGCTTATTGTTGCTTAGCTCTTCTTGAAAACTTATGGTGTTTCCTAGCTAGAAGCAAACTTTAAGACGATGCGTATCTAATTTTCAAGTTTATTGCTTATGTTAGTGTCTCAAATTAAGTATGCACGATCATTTACATTTTGTTGAGTTTATGTATAAACTGGACATATCAAGTTTATGGATCCTTAAAGAGGTAACTATGGCCTAATATCAGAACGACGGTCGTGTTTATATTTGGATGGGTTATGTAGGTTCCAAAGGAATGGAAGTATAAACGTTATTTGGATGGGTTTTATGACTCCTCCTCCTTCTGTCTTTCCGTATATTTAATTTATCCTCAATTGAGCAACCAAACTTTCTTTTTTGAGGTTAATAGAATTAATTACTTAAGGATTGGATCGCCATTGATGTCTTTCAGGTTAATAGAATCAAGGAAATGCCACAAAATAGTAATATAGTAGCCATCCACACCGACAGTCCTGAGGTAATTATTTACTTTTGTGCTTCTTTCAAGAATTTGAGATCTTTAATCTTTCATGCTATATCCTAGATGTTCTTGTTTATGAACTGACTACTGTAGGCTTACGAGGCTATAAGCTTTTCTATTTGTGAAACAGGTGCTGATTTGGAATATTGAAGCTCAACCTGGTCGCCATGCTGTCCCAGGAGCCACCACTTCCCGTCCAGATCTGGTTTGTTCTCATGAATTGTGCATTTTTTTTCTTTCACTCCTTTTTTTCTCTTTTTATGATTGTTCATTCACCACAATTGGGTTCACTTTTTCATCCTAGTTATTTACTCTTCAAAAATTAAAACCCTAATGGCAAGAAAAGAAGAAGAAAATTTTAAATAATGTATTTGAAACCAAATAGCTGCCCCTTTTTACTAAACAATTAATATATGTTGCAATTTATCAAGCGTGTGAAGAGTTCATTTCTCATAAGTTTCTTTTTGTATATGTATATATCTTTTAATAAGTTAGGAACTTCAAATTTTAGCCACGCCATTTTGCAGATACTGACTGGTCATACGGATAATGCTGAATTTGCTCTGGCTATGTGTCCTACTGAGCCCTTGGTTCTTTCTGGAGGTTGGACTGTATTCTCATAGCATATGATCTTGATTTAAATCTAACTCAGGCACTAACTTCTTAAATTTCTTATTTTAATATGTTGTTGCTCAAGAATAGTTGTACGATTTAATTACATGCAATATGTGAAGTGTGTTGAATACCTGAATTTAGTCTAAATTTTAATTTTAATAAACTCAGGAATCAAAATTTAGTCTACAATATTGGATTCTCATACAACCACATGGTAATTTTAGAATAAAATATTAGTGTAAAAAATAGCTTCTTTTGCAATAAATTTGCAGCAAATACACACCTTAGCTAGGTGGCAAACCTTTGATAAGTAGATCCACGATTATAGAGTTTATACTTAATTGACTCTTGATCGCTTTGAATTATTTTTTACAACAAAAAATTTAATGTCAATATTATGCCTTGATTTTGACAAATTTTAGTTATTCTTGAAATATATTTTACAGTCTTATTATCACAATTTGTTTTAGTGGTCTCCCAGTACCATGTACACATATAGTCAGATAATTTGTCTTGCAACCACACCGTTTCACTACATAGTTTACCTGAATCGTCTATGACCGAAACCTTGTATTGCTATTTAGGTGTGGTTATTTGTTCCTCGTGGCTGTATTTTGATTGCATTTTTGTTGATACAGTTCTATTTTGTAGTTTTGCCAAACTTAAAAATTTGGAAACTTGATGCCCAATTTCCATCCCAAAAGACCTTTATTAAAACTTTTTTTTTCTGGATGAATATAGCCTGTTGGACTTACTTATTGGAAAGCAAATGAATAATATATGAAACTAGGGAGTAATTGGTCTATTATGAAGCAACTAAAAATATTGGATTAGAATGAGCTAGAGTCAATCTCAATCATTTTTTATATCCTTCTCCTTGTCCTTATGAATAAATCAAACGGATTAATATATAAATGGTAAACTTGCATTGCCATATTAATGTTACTACCCAAATGTTCATTATGAAAAATCTATTTAATTTTAGCTGATAATTTTCTTCCTCTTTTTTCTCTACATTACATTTTATTGACTTGGTGGGAAATTCATTGTGGCAGGGAAGGACAAGTGTGTGGTTTTATGGAGCATTAATGACCATATTGCATCCTTTGCCGCCAATGTTAGAGGAAGCCCTACTATCCAGCCACGGGGTATCTACCAGGGGCACACAAACACTGTCGAAGATGTGCAATTTTGCCCCTCAAGGTAGCTATTTCTTGCTTTACTCGTATGCATCAAACTGTGTTTGTCTACATTGTTATTGTCATTTTCTGATATGTTTCTTCCACATTTTTTGTCTCTCTGTATTGAAGTGTGGAGGAGTTCTGTAGTGTAGGTGATGATTCTAGCCTCATACTCTGGGATGCACGAGTTGGTTCAACTCCGGTTATCAAGGTTTAAATTCATCTGTTCTTCTATATTATTGATGTTTTCTTAATGATTCGAACCAACCACCAAATGTAAACAAGCCGATAGACTATTTTGAAACTTCGTGGCTTTGATCAGTCTTCAAAGTACTGGTGTTTTCTTTTATTTATTGTTTACTTTATACTTTTTCACTTTCAAATTTGTCACCATTGGAAATGGATAGCTTTCTGGAACTTTGGTTTTGCACACTAAGATTTTCGCAGACTAAGTAATGGGCCTAACCCTTGGTCTTAATATTTTATCTTACAATGTGGCTGTTGGCAATTTTTTTAATTATTTTCATATAAACCTCGTACCACTACAGTCTTGGTTATATGGTAATCTATTTCCTTAATTACTTTTATGAGACATTTTTGTTGGAATTATTTGAAAAATAGGCGATGAATAAATCATGTATTAGCATGATAGGATCTCAGGTTGAATTATCCAATAAAATTGATAAGAAAGACATACATGAATTCATTGATAAATTATTAGTTTTCTAAAGACTCGCCACCTTTTTTATTTTGAGATGGAAGCAAAAAAAAAAAAATTATATGTGAAGAGTTAATTGTAGAGATCACAACTCTAAATATTGTTCTAACATGTGATTTTTTAATGTTTGGCCTATCATATAAAATATATGGGTCACATTGTACTTTTACGCATAAAGTGTTGCATATTAATTATTTTTTATATTTTATAAATTTATAAATAAATAATTTAATATATCACTTGATTAGATCATGTATTATATAATGGGTGTATGTACAATTAATTAGTATATCTAAAACCACATAGTATTCTAACAATTGTTTAATTAAATCTGAATATGCTATTACGTACGTTCTTCTTATTGTATCTTCCACTTTTCTTTTTTCTCTTATTAATGTGCTACTTTTAAGCAGGTTGAGAAAGCACATGATGCTGATGTTCATTGTGTTGATTGGAATCCTCACGATTCCAATTTTATTCTGACTGGGTATCTCCTTCCTCTTGCTATTAAATGACCTTGTATTATAGTTGACATAGCTGTTCATAATACCAGAAAAAAAAAAGTCCAATCCTTCACCCTTTCTTCAGTTGCCATTTTTGTTTTTTTTTTCTTCTTGAACTCCAGTTCTGCTGATAATTCGGTTCACATGTTCGATCGCCGGAATCTTATGAGTGGCCGGGGGCGGTCTCCTGTTTATAAATTTGAGGGTCATGATGCGGCTGTCCTCTGCGTACAGGTGCCTGCAAGGAGATCCTGGCTTATTCCTATTTACTAACTTGCAGTGGATTTTGATTTGATGGTAGTTATTATACAATTTATGCGTCTGTTTCAGTGGTGTCCTGACAAGTCATCTGTATTTGGAAGTTCTGCCGAAGATGGCCTTGTAAACATCTGGGACCATGATAAGGTTTGAACTCTTCAATATTTTCAACTCATGCATGCATAGACCTTCTCCTTCTTTTTGTTTTGGCAACAAGCATTTAATAATTAATTAATTATTTTAACATATTTTTCCAAAAGACTCTAGGCTTATTTTCTGAACACTGACGTAGCAATTATAGAAATTTCTGGAAGATTCTAATTATGGTTTATCTGTTATTTATAAATAGCTTTGGAAAATATATATAGCCATCTTATTGTATACTGAATGTTTGGTTTGTATTTTTCCTACACTGAATGCCGTGTTTATATTTTTATTGATCACCTTTCCTCAATGGAACGCTACTCTTGCTTGCTGCCTTTAGGTTGGTACAACATCCAATTCCGCAGGTTCATCATTCCCAAACATTCCTCCTGGTTTATTCTTTCGACATGCTGGTCATAGGTAAGATGCGCTCTCTCTCTCTCTCTCTCTCCCCCTCCCTGCCTCTCTGTGGCATTGTTTAAATTGTATATAGTACTATTACAAGAATACAGACTTTTAACGACGATTTTTGTTGTCATTAAAAACTCAAATTTTTTTATTGAAAGTTCTTGGTGTAATATTTGGCTGGTGATGGACTTTTCATCTTTTCTTTTCTTTTAATTCTTTATTTTCATGTAAAATAAAATTGTTGTTGCGTTATGTATTTAGGGACAAGGTTGTTGAGTTTCAGTGGAATGCATCTGACCCTTGGACAATTGTTAGTGTCTCTCATGATTGTGGAGAAGGCAGTGGAGGAGGCGGTACCCTACAGGTACAAGGTTTTTTTTTTCTTTTTGGGGTTTATTTATTTTATGTTCAAAAGACTCCCTCGTACATAGCAGATTGCATCACAAGTGAGCTTGAATATTACCAAGTGATAGTCTACTCCTTTGCTTATACTACAAGGTTTTTGGATTTGTATCTTTCCTTGTTTTTGCTTAAATTCTCGATTAATTAGATCTCATTTGAAACATAATTATTATTAAAATATACATATAACATACCATTTTTTGAATTTCTATTTTCAAATATATTTAATGATATTTGTATCATATTTAACGTGACACTTCAAATTATAATTAAAAATTATAATTTTTATTTTGTCACAATACTATAATATTATGTTTCATATCCGTATGAATATATGTGTTTGTACACTGGTTGCAGTTATTTCTACAGACAAATTAAGAATGATCATATATGATGTTTATACTAGCCGTATGAAATTTTAATATGGTTCTCGTTCATTACGATGTAGATTTGGAGGATGAGTGACACAATATATCGACCATAGAAGAAGGTAGTTGTTGAGCTGAGTGAGTTCAAACCTCATGATATTTATGATATGGCTCGTAATTCATTGTATATGAAAAATTTCTCTCTTTCTCTAAACTAGGAATCTACTGAAATCTGTAACTCTCGATCCATATTCAGTTTGCAGGAAAAAATAAAATGTAAAGGCTTTGACTTTTTGCCCCATCCCCATGAGAGGAAAATTAACCTGAAATATAAGAAACTTGGAGACTCTCTTTGCTCATTCCTTCATTTTCTTTCACCAAAAGTAGTAAGCGTTTTATTGAGAAAATGAGCTTGAATTGTCAATCTCAGGAGTTAGAGCGTAAAGAATTTCTTTGTGAATGATTTGTTTAATTTAACAATCTAACAGGATGACTGGGTCATGTATGTATCCTGTTTGATGGGTATGTTATTATTTTGGTGAAAACTACCCAATACCAAGTACAAGGATATATAATTCAAAATTTTGACTGAATTCAATTAAAAAAAATTATTTGTTTGAATTAATTTGGATTAACAGATTTATATAAATAATTTTTAAAAAAATATTTAAATTTAAATAGATAAATCAAGTATAATTTAAACTTTAATTAAATTTAAATATGATTTTTTTAATTTAAATTTTATAACATTTACTTAAGTGCTCGCTCTCAATACAAAAGGTGAAAATGAAGAAATTCTTAGGTGACAATGAGTCGAGGTGTCAAAATTAGGTCAATATTGTCTGCATTTACGTCCTTTCGTCAGCACAAGTCTTCTAAATTCGGGAGAACAGAGGTTTTGTTGAAATTAGCATCAGTTATTTGTCAACGTTTGGGTAGTGATTTAGAAAGAAATTAGAATAAAAATTAAGAATGAAATATTTTTATTAAAATTATATTTAATATATATAAAAAATGATAAAAATATTATTAAAAAATACAATTATTAAAATAATATTTTTTAATTTTTAAAATTATTTTAAAAATTATAAATAAATAAATTAAATTAAATTATTAGTAATATAAAAATTTAAATTAAATTTTATTAAACAGTATTAAAAAATTTAATTTAAATATATATAATTTAATTATAAATAAATAAAATAATAAAAAATACTTTTTTATTTTTTTTATTATACCGTTTACTTTTCACTTTTTTTTTTTATTAATGTCAATTTTTTTTATAAAACAATAAAATAAAATTTTTTATTTCATTACTCCAAACCATATCAGACCTGAGAGTTTGAGTACAGATAATTTACGCAATCTTGATAGGTAGCGTTCGAGGAAGAGATGTTTATACACCAGGAGCACCTAAAAATCTCTTCTAGAAATGACCTATATCTATGCTCCTCTTTTCAACGGTGGTTGCACGTGATCTCATTACCTTTTGTAAAAGTTGAATAAATAACTTGTTTACTTGCACTTCGCGCTTCACAACTTCACAGGCACATGGGTTCTCTTTAATTTTAGCCATCATGGTTTAGTATAACCAATTTTTTTTAATTAGAAATATTATATAAAAATAAAAAATAAAACTCATATTCATTAAAATATCTGACATTTATAATTGTAGAAGTACCACTTAAATCATGTAAAACTGTGTTGTCTGTGTCTTAATTCAATTTTAGTCATCCTTTGATTTTATATTCAAATTCTTAATTAAACTTAATTTATGAAAAATATATCATAAATAAATTTGTAAATTTTTTTTTGATAGAGTATACTTCTAACACTTGTATATATTTATTTATAATTATAAATTAGGCTTATTTAATAATTTTTTAATATTTTTAATATTTTTTTAAACTCAACATCACAATTTTAGTTCTTCTTAAAAATTCTTCACATGCGATTATAAGCACCCCTCTTAAATATGTACGATTTTTATGAGAACACAGTTAAGGTGCTACAATAACAAACCAATAATCTAAAACAATTAATAACTGGCAACCGAAGTTTGAAAAAGAACATATATTTTCATTGACAAATTGGCATTTGTGATTTCAATTTCAACCATTAACTTACCTTAAATATTCACTTTCATTCATTAAGAACTAAAAAAATAAGAAACAAAACTCATTGAAATGAGATTTCAATTGAACTTCAAATTAAGAAAGGAAATTAAATGATATTTCTCTCAATTTTATTTTAAACAATTATTTTTTTTAGAGTACAGAAATTTATGGTATTTGGATACACTATATATAACAACTAATTTGCTAAATTGGTTGGTATATATTAGTTTTGATAAAGATTCCTCCTGTATATAAAGCATGATAAAAAAAAGAATAATTTAATGTAAAAATTAAATTCAAATGATCAAATCATAATAATAAAAATTTAATTGTTATTTCTTCAACTTAACTTTTGTTTTTGGTTGAAAAAATGAAATACTATTATTTATTTATCATAAAAATTATACTAAAAAACTACAACTTCGAAAGAAAAATACAAGACAACAAGTTCTATTCATTCAACACTTTTTTTTTTTCAACAAATTAGACAGAGTAACGGCGTGAAAGTGTAAATAGGCCAAAAATAATAAAATAAAAGAAAAAAAAGTAAATGAAGGAGGATGGGGTGGAAGCAGCAGAAGCATACGTGGCACGGTGGGAGAAGCGAATTCTAGTGCTAGTACACACAGTCTCTGGTCTTTTATTACTTTGTGTATCAGTGTCCCGTTCATTCCTCTGAAACACCAAAGACGGAGGGGAAGATGGCTACCATCTCCGTGCCTACGATGACCACTTTCTTCTTTCTTCTGCTCCTCATCTCCCACGCTCACTCTTTCTACCTTCCGGGCGTCGCTCCTCGCGATTTCCAAACTGTACGCTTTCAATCCCATTCTCCCCCTTCTCGCTGCTTCCATTTCTTGATGCTTGCTTTACTTTCACTTTCTTCGTTACTTTGTATATGTGCGCGTTGTGCTTCTTGGGATTCTGGGTTTTCTTTAATTAGCCTCAAAAGTTGTTGGATCTAGGGTTTTCGGTCTGATCTACGTTGTTTGTTTTGCGTCCGATTATGATTTAAGAATGGGGAAATGATCTTTCGTTTTGTAATTTCTGTTTATATCTCTGTTCTGGCAATCGTGGATGATTTGGTTGTCCTGATGTGGCTTGAGCCATAGATTGATGTCATTTCTGCAAAAGGGTGGTTGTTCGGGTGAACTGCTTGTATGCGTGTTTGTCCGAAAATGGAATTGCAGGAGTCTTCTTTTAGGCAGGGAATTAGGTTAGCTATCATGGCACGGGTCTTCAATGTTTCAACGCATAGATGCACATGAAACAAAACAGCACAGGATTTCAAACGGATGGATAGCGAGTTAGGAATCAATCCATATACTAGGTTGTGACTTATGTGATGTGGCTTTGGTTTTTTGCCCTTTTGTGCTGAAATGAATCTTCCTCTTGACTTCAGGAACTGATTTCTATCATTTGGTAATTTCAATTTGTTGTATTTCTTGAACGAGGGGTCTTATTGGTTGGCGAAATTGAGTTCAGAAAACTTTTATTTTAGTTTGTTCTTCTGCTTTAAGTTTCATTATATTCTCATGAAATTATTGATTCATTGTTTTTCCTATGCGACCAGGGCGATCCCCTGTATGTCAAAGTGAACAAATTATCGTCTACAAAGACTCAGCTTCCATATGACTACTATTACTTAAAGTATTGCAAACCCGACAAGATTGTGAACAATGCAGAAAATTTAGGAGAGGTTCTTCGAGGGGATCGCATTGAAAATTCAGTATATACGGTATGCATCTATTGCTTGATTCTTCTTTTAACAAGTTACTTGGATAATGAGGCCTTGAGATTTGGTCACTATTTTTTCTTCTTTGATTATATATACCAACTTACGTTGATGAATTTTTTTCTTAAGTTTAAAATGAGGAAGGATCGGTCTTGTACTGTAGCTTGTCGAGTAACTTTGGATGCTGCATCTGCAAAGAATTTTCAAGAAAAAATTGATGATGAATATCGGGTAAACATGTAAGTAATGAATATGTTGCTTCTAGTGCTTAGCTGTGTAGAATAAGTTCCTGTTATTGTTTTGAAAAATTTCTTTGTGGACTACCTGCATGTCTATATGTTTCTGCTGTGTATTTCTTTGGTGACACTAGTTACATTATGAAACATGCTGCTATTCCATGCTTCCTTTGATCATTAAAGCCTTGAAATGAACATGCAGGATTTTGGACAACCTTCCAGTTGCTGTTCTTAGACAGAGGAGGGATGGAAGTCAATCAACCACATATGAACATGGGTTTCGTGTTGGGTTCAAAGGAAATTATCAAGGGGTATGACTCAGAATATACTTCTGTTGTAGAAATGTCTTTTTTCCTTTCTCACAAATTTAGAATCTTTCTACAGAGCAAGGAGGAGAAATATTTTATCAATAATCACCTGAGTTTTAGAGTCATGTATCACAAGGATCCTGAAACTGATTCTGCTCGTATTGTCGGGTTTGAGGTCACCCCAAACAGGTGTTTTTCTTTTTCCTTTCTAGTTTCTACGGCCTCTTTCTGTCCACCCTTCCCTCACTCTCACACTAGGGGTTGTGGTTTTTTTTTCCTATCATAACATGGTGGAATTAAACATTATATTGGGTAATAGCTGAAGCATCTTAGCTGCATTATGTATCTGGAATAGGAATGCTGTTTATAAGAAAGTATAATGAAACATATTAATTGAGTGATTCTCTAATATATCTTACCTTTTTCACTGAGGCTGTTTTTGTTTGAACATTAAACATAATTTCTGTCATAGATATTATAAAATGGGCTCTTAGATACTCCCCCTTGGTCTCATTCCTTGTGTCACAACTTTACGCATTGTATGATTGTTAACAATGCTCTTAACATAGTTAATCCATGATATGTGCTGAAATTAGTTCAATATAAAGATCTTCTATGTTTGACTGCTTTCTTGTTTATTTTCACATGACTATTTAACGTGTGTTCCCTCTTTCTCATATGAATTCTATAATTATAAACAGTATCAATCATGAGTACAAGGAGTGGGATGAGAAGAATCCTCAGGTAACAACATGCAACAAAGACACCAAGAATTTGATGCAAGGCAGCACTGTTCCACATGAAGTTGAAAAAAACAAGTATATTGTATTCACATATGATGTTTCCTTCCAGGTATCCCTGATCAGACCCTTGGCCACTCTCATATTCTTCCACCTCATCTGTGATCTTCTACAATAAGTCGTGTTTGCTGGTATTTTTTCAGGAAAGTGAAATCAAGTGGGCATCTCGGTGGGATACGTATCTTCTAATGAATGATGATCAGATCCACTGGTTCTCCATCATTAACTCTCTGATGATTGTTCTCTTCCTTTCTGGAATGGTGGCAATGATCATGATGAGAACTCTGTACAGAGATATTTCCAATTATAACCAGCTAGAAACCCAAGATGAGGCACAGGAAGAGACAGGATGGAAACTTGTCCATGGAGATGTTTTCAGGCCACCGATCAATTCGAATCTACTTTGTGTTTATGTTGGTACTGGTGTTCAGATCTTTGGAATGACACTTGTGACAATGATATTTGCATTGTTAGGATTCTTATCTCCATCTAATCGAGGAGGTCTCATGACAGCTATGGTTCTATTGTGGGTTTTTATGGGTTTATGCGCTGGCTACTCCTCAGCACGTTTGTACAAAATGTTCAAGGGCACAGAATGGAAGAGGAATACCTTAAAAACTGCATTTATGTTTCCAGGCATTCTTTTTTCTGTCTTCTTTGTGCTGAATGCTTTAATTTGGGGGGAGCAGTCCTCTGGGGCAGTGCCTTTTGGAACAATGTTTGCTCTTTTTTGCCTATGGTTTGGTATATCAGTGCCGTTGGTCTTTGTGGGTAGTTACTTGGGTTTTAAAAAACCAGCTATTGAAGACCCTGTGAAGACCAATAAAATTCCTAGGCAGGTACCTGAGCAGGCATGGTATATGAAGCCCGTCTTCTCTATTCTTATTGGAGGCATCCTTCCTTTTGGTGCTGTGTTTATCGAGCTCTTCTTTATCTTGACTTCAATATGGCTGAACCAGTTCTACTACATCTTTGGCTTCCTTTTCATAGTGTTTGTTATCCTATTAATCACTTGTGCAGAGATTACAATCGTGCTCTGCTACTTCCAGTTGTGCAGTGAAGACTACAATTGGTGGTGGAGATCTTACCTCACCGCGGGTTCCTCTGCTCTGTACCTTTTCCTCTACTCTATTTTCTACTTCTTTACCAAATTGGAGATAACAAAACTGGTTTCAGGAATCCTTTACTTTGGGTATATGATAATTGTTTCTTATGCCTTCTTTGTGCTGACGGGGACTATTGGCTTCTATGCTTGCTTCTGGTTTGTACGCAAGATCTACTCCTCTGTGAAGATTGACTGATTACATGCGTATAGTGGATACGAACAAGGTCAACAAAAACTCGGGCTGTAGGAAGGTGAGGACTTGGGAGCAAATACTGAAGGGTAGTTTTCTTCCCTTGCTTGAAAACACTTTTTGTTTGATTTTAGAGTAGAAGCAGTTGTATTGTTAATTTGTTATATAGTTTTCCAAATGCTACTTGGTAGTTTCTGAAGCAATGATGAGATGACTACTTATTTCTACATGACCATGGCGTATCTCATAAACAAAGAAAAAGCAATATTTAGCAAGAAGAAAGTAGTCACTACCAATTCTTTTTAGCCTAACAAAATTGCGTAAAATTAGAAGATAAAATTTCTAAATGAATTGGGGTATAAATAAATTGAAGTAGTGGAGGAAACCTAGTGTTTGTAGTTACGGAAAATCTCGTCATTCTAATACTTTTCATTGTGAATTTTTCGCTTTACAGTTTAACACTCGGAGATTACATTCTTGGAGGGAGTACCTAGTATTTTCAGTGTTTTAGGCTGGAAAGAATGTTCAGTTTATAAAATTCGGAAACAAAGACGGTAGACATTCTCCTCGTTCTTTTGAGGACCAAGATGTCTTTGACTCTTATTAGTTTCGTAGTTTTTTTTTCCCCCCGTGGAACACCAGGTTCTTCGGCTTTATTAACAAAATGAGATAGTTAATTAAAGCAAACTTGAGAAAGAAAACTATTTGTTATTTATTTATTCATTTCTTGTCTCGTACTCTTAACAACTTTCGAAGATTTGGAAAATTGTACTGTATTTCTCGACTTGCCAATCATATTCTTTGATCATAGGATCTCTTTAAAATCTATAAAACTAATTGCTAGCAAATTTTATGGATTATATCTATTAGCATATTTCACATAAATACACTGTTGATGAAAATCATGCGCCATACACCTCTCATCATAATTGTCTAAGCGGAACTTAGAATAAAAAATTGTTCATCACCCTCTTCTTGCGAGCAGAAGCTCAAAAGCTTTCACGGTACATCATACCTCGCATCTGTTGAATGTCAACTGGCTTCCATTCTAAATTCCTGGAAGTAACTCAATGATGCAGCATGCACATCTACTCAATAGAACATAAATGGCACAAACAATGAACCAAAATGAACAATTCTGTGACAGTAACAGATTATAGATATGGATTTACATACTAAATTAATTCTCATTACAGTCAGTCAAATTAGCACAGCTATTAGCTGGAGCATATTCTTGATTTCCCATTTTTTTGCCTGTACAAACACAAAAAGTGGTTATTAGATATTACTAGTGATCAAGGAGGCAACTTCCCCCTCCCTCCAAAGAAAAAAGAGAGACTCCCATGAAATTACCAAAGTTAAAACCTGAGGAGAACATAATGTAACTAACCAAAATGAATCCTTCTTCTCTTGTGCTAGTAATTCCTCAAACGAAATGTCAGCAAATTCATCATCTGTGTTCTCCCCCTGCTTACAGGTTTTAGCCTTCTCCATGCAAGCTCCAATTTCCAGCATCTTCAATGAGAAAGATTCATGTCATTTGTATATAAATGCATATATTGTAAACAAGAGATTTTTTTTATAAACAGAAGCCAAGCACATGATCATACATAATAACCCTTCAAGTTATTAGCATATCATTAAAATACTCTTTGCAACAAAAATTAAGATAAGGTGTTGGGAGAGAAGGCTTTATAAATCCAAAGATCTCCGACTGTAATAGAAAAACAAAAAGAGTGTACCTTCTCGTATGCTGGTGAGAGTTTAAGCTGTTTTTGAAGCCAGTTGTAAACAACAGCATCCTCCTCTAATCGCTTCTGCTCTAATTCCAGCTTGTATATCTGAAATATTAAATAATTTGTTAATCAATGGAGGTGACCGCATGCTTGATGGAAAAAAAATTCGAAGGAGAGCTCGTGATATCTAACAAACCTGTTGACGAAGGCGGTCAAAGGAAGACCTGTCTGCCTTAAAAAGTAAAGCCTTTGTTATTACAAATTTACGTTGGATCACATCAGCCCTGTTAGAGTAAGACGGTGTGAAAGCAATAAGAATAACAGGGGACATAAAAATGTACTCTATTTGACACGAAGATACCAAAATTTAAGTTCACATAGAATAACAAAATAAAAATTTGCATATAACCCAAAATTACGTGATTTTAAGTTTGAGATATGTATTTGACAAGAATATGCTGACATTCAAGTCAGATGCTTCATATAACTTCTCAAGTCCTAACCACCAGAAAGTTATATGAAGAATTTATCATATCATGAAGATATGAACAGATTGATAACAACTATCAGGTTAGTGTGCTTAACCTAGTTGTAGAAACTAGGCAGAAATTTACAATATTATCCCAAATCAATTTCCAAGAGTACAAAGAAACAAACAAAACACCAGTTAAAGTAGCTGAGTTAGAATAAATGTGGACATACTTGTGCTGTAGTTCATTCCTAGCATCAACCAAACTATTAGCAAACTGTACAACCTGCATTATGAAAGAACAGGTTAATAAAATTTTAAGATGGTTATATTTAAATAAATTGGATGTCACCATTTCATTTTGAAAGAGAAATGTTTCAGAAGTTGCAAGTACCATGAAAAGGAAAAGACATATATCATGGTTATTAAAATAAATAAACCTCACATGACATAAATTTTATATGATTCTCTCATGTCACATCCATAACAGTACATTTTTCTTCTTAGGTTTTATTTTAAGAAATTCATACTAATTTCTTACTGTGGACTCTGTTAATTTATCTATTGTTTTAAATCAACTCATTGAAAATTCCCATCACAAGGTGCTTTTAAACTGAGCTTCAAAAGAACCAGCTGCCTTTAAACTATCTCTCACATATACCCTCAGCTAATTTTGCTCCTTACAGAACCAACTTTTAATACTAAAGTCAAATGGAAGTCTACATTGATATTCTGACGACTAAAGGTACTCTGATCTAAAAGATCTGATAATGAACCAAGAAGTAGACTTTAAACTTTCATTTAGTAACTTCATTGCTCCACTTGAGTCTAGGGCCATTGAAGCCCTCCACTAATCGACAAAGGTTCAATGAATAAATTTGATTAGAAAACCTTATTCCTTTGAACCATTAAAAAGCAATAAAGTATAAAACTTTTGATATATTTCCAACAAACTTCGCATTCTAGGCATACTTCTCACGAAAACTTCCAACCTAAGCTAGGTTTCCAAGAGAATGCAATGGCCAACAAAACAAAAATATTGTGTCTTGTTTTATGTTGTAGCATGATACTTCTAGATTCTGTAGTGTCTTTTCATACACATGCACATTGATTTGTGTTTCACACATAAAAGTGCACAATTACATTAAAAAAACCTTTTTATTTTCTTTTTTTGGAGCAAATTTCTCATAAGACGTTAACATCTTCATCCAATATATAATGACCTAATCCTAAGTCTACAAGAGAAAGCATTTTTTTGCTGTCAATGCTCAACATAGTTGAGACTTCAGAGTTCTCTCTGCAAATCAACAAGGCCATAACTAAATATTGCTCCCTCTATTGTTGAGGTAGGAAATGTTGCCAACCATGTATGTTATGTGTATATTTGTTGTTTTTCTATTGATTTGCATTTGTGAGACCATGTATTTCCTAAACTACGCATCCATATTCCCAGATAAAGCTCTGCAAATTCAAACAGGTGAGGAGGTTCCCCCTTCCCTTCACCCCAAATGTAGTTAATATTATCCAATACCAGTCAAATAAAAAGATTATACCTAATTGACCTACCCCATGTAAATGAAGCAGAATTGAGACAGTAGCATTAAGTTGCTTTACTTTTGGAACTAGTATTAATTGCACAAACCACCAAAATTAGGTATTCATCATGATTCATCATAAAGGACATGAGAACCTATCAGGAATATGAATGTTGCATTGAAGACAGGCAAACAACATTTAGTAATAAGTTTATTGTAGTAAAAACTAAAAAGATAGAAATTCAGAGCCACTAATGTATAAACTGCATGATCGCATCTATCAAACAAATACACCTAGCACAGATATATTGCCCTGACGTGGAAAACTCCCATTCTGTACTCTGTGATATCTCTCCACCTTCATAGACTATAAGACATACGCTATTCAGAGAAACGCAGTCAAACCACCAACTTCCAACTTAAGTCTTACTAACACTCGCCCCATAGTGTGAGCACAACTTTTCCCTTAAAAGGTGTAACCTCTCTGTCTCACCTCATGTCAAAAAATGATCCACTCTAATTTAGTAACTCTCTAGGAGGCATATTATTATTAAAAGCTTCAATTAATTACTGAAATAACTATCCCAGACTCCTAGTAACCCTAATGTCTGCAATTAAGCATTGAAACTTGTGTTTAATGCTATCAGAAATGTCATTTATATTCTTTATTTTTCCTCAACCACAGTAAGAGGAAACATATACATGTATGTCTATATGTATGTACAAAGTAAGCACATGTCGCTAAGAAACATAATTGCTCAATTCTAGGTTGGAAGGAAAAAATTATAATAGCATAGATACAGATGGAGGTCTTTCAAAATGATGAAAGTATTTACACAAACCAAATTGCCAAAAATTCCATTTGTATCTCATAGGGAGGGTAAGGTAGCAGACAAATTCAAGACCAAATAAATGAACTTTTATATAAAGAAGGGAAACAAACAGAAAAAATGTTCGTGACACAAACGACAACTAATATTAGGAAAGTAGAAAAAACAAATACGGTGAGCAAACCAGAAAATACCTGAGCCAATGTCAATTTCTTCGACTCGTGGTGTTTCACTAGTTCATCATACTGCTGTTTGATCTTTCTCTGCATAGCGCTACTAGAAGAGGTAAACGGATATAAGCAGATGGATTCTTGCCGGAGCCCAGCATTAGAACCGGTATTTGCTCTTTCTCCACCCTCATGTTCAGAACTATATTCAGCTGCCGAATTTGTTTTCTTCTTCTTCGCCCTCCTCTTTTTCTTCTTCCCTCTTTGCTCCTCGCCCAAAACCTCTGTCCCTCCGTTCAGACCCGAAGAGGTCGAACTAGGATCATCGCAACTTTTATCATCAAACAAGCTTGCCCATTTCGTAGAATCAGAAGGTAACACCTCGAGCAAGAGGGAATGGGTCAAATGGGTCGGGTTATTTTCATTGGGGTGATGGACTTTATCAACACCCTTTGCAAGAGAATGCTTCACTATTGCAGGGTCGTAGTTTTTCGGATTCTGGGTCTGCCCCTGTTGTTGTTGTTGCAGCTGTTGCTCTGTTTTTGACAACTTTCTGTAAACAAAGAATGAGATGAAGAGAAGAGAGAGGAGAGAAAGGGCGACGGAGAAGATGAAGGCGGCAAACGAGAAAACGGGATCGTGCATTTGAGGTTGAAAGTGCAGTGAGAATGGGTTACAATGAAGGAGATGAGACATGTAGGAAGGTAGAGCCGCCATGGAAGCGCGTCATTTACAGAAGAGAAGCAGAGTTACGAAAGCCAAGTGGTAGAGAATTCTGTTCCCAGCAAGGCGCTATGAAGGTTCTACTTTCATCTCTTTTTTGGGGTTTGATTTTGAGTGACAGCGGGCCATTCGCCTTTAAAGAAAAAAGGAGTTTTAGGATTTAGCAGAGTTTTAAAATAAATAAATATGATATTATTATTGGAAGATATAGGAAGGAAGGATTTTCTAACATGTGACACTGTGTTTGTTTGGTTGTGACGACCTCCACCATTAGGCTTCACTATTACGCTAATCTATTAAAATTAAAAGCCTCTTCGTAGTAAAAGGTGAAAGGGATATTTATCTGTATTCCAGATAAAAAGAAAACACACATTTGAATTAGTGTTCAATAAATAAAAACCACAAACCATCATGATTTTATCTGTATATAAGCAAAGATTTTCTTTTCTCTTCTTATTTCGAATGCGGACTATTTTGTTGTGTGTAACAAAGAGGCTTGCTCATAATATTTAAGATTATTGCCCAACAAAATCTAGTGTCCCCGCCTTCCCCCATTTTCTTTTTCAGTAGTTTCTTCTCTAAAGAAAGTTCTCTCCAATCCTCTTCTTTTTTTAAGTTTTTTTTTAGTATAAATCAATTTTTTTTAAAAAAATTATAACTTATATTCTAATTTTATAATATTTTAAGTTTAAAGAAAAAAAATTTGATTACGAATTTAAATTTTTAAAAAAGATCGATAGATCATAGATATGTTATTTTTTTTAAAAAAAAAAACTACTTTTTTCTTCCATTGAGATTTATAGTCAATTGCATTTGATAAAATTTATCATAAATTATTTTTTTGTTGTCAGTTAGTAACAGTTAGAAGTGTTCTAACTCTTAATCTATTTCTTTTTTCTAACTTTCAAGACTATAATAGTCATTATTAAGTTAGCTACATTTGCGTTGCGAATGTCAAATATATATATATACACACGCACACATACCAAACAGATAAGGAAATGGATAATCTATTACATTCCAGATAGTCTTATGGACTCAAAACATAGAACCATCATGTTAAAAGAAAAACACGGCTGATTTTGATATGCCTGATCTTGTGAAGTTTCTTACAAGAAAGTAAGTAAGCAATTAAACAATCAGTTCAGGAAGTTAAGGAAAAATACTAATAATATTACAGGAAGCCAGAGGCTTCCATGCAGTATATAACAAAAACCATTTGCACATGGACGCAATTAGTATCGTCTCAATGTGCATTCAGCATCTGTTCATCTTGCTTCACCTTTGTATAACAAGCAGAACACCAATATATACACACATCCACGATTAATCTCAGCAATCTCTCTACAGGCTTTCAACCAAATGGTGTGTTGTGTTTTTCTGCAACTTCACCTTGGTAAAGCC
The DNA here is from genome assembly GCA_037074535.1 of Gleditsia sinensis. NCBI lineage: Eukaryota > Viridiplantae > Streptophyta > Magnoliopsida > Fabales > Fabaceae > Gleditsia > Gleditsia sinensis. The sequence goes on along the minus strand of CM073468.1, from coordinate 3,030,641 downwards.
AAATCAATGCTTCTGGTGATCTACAGGTGTATACTTAGTTGACCCGAAAAGGCTGAATTGAATCATGAAAAAAAAAAATTAATCTGGAACCTTTATTTCATTTACTTCCTGATGTTGAGGATGATCAGGTGCAAATGGCCTCTACTGAGAGTTTCTTCATTACATTTGGACATGGATCCCCTCCAAAATTGTCAGGTGACACAGTTACTTTGCACGAGTTCTGCCCAATACAGTTCTGCAACAACAAAATAAATATTCAACAATGTACGAAGTATGAAAATTCAACAGAAAGAGCTTAAAGAGAGAGTAACCCTTAGACATAAAAGCAGAAGAAAACAAAGTAATACCCTTTCTAAGGCATTATATGACTTGTGAGCATGACAGCTTCCTTCGCGAAAGTTTCCACAGGACCCTACTGGAGTACCAAAGCTAGCAAATTTGATTGATGAGATTTTCTGCCCAGGGCCACATGATAAATGTGCTTTGGGCCTCAAAGGTTTGCTGGCCTTACCAGATGCTTGCACCTGATAACTTACAAGATTTGGCTGCCACTCATAAATATCAGCGCATGCACTATCTATATCGCGTCTAACCAAAAGGATGCCATTGGGGTCTCCACCTAATTCTTCAAACACAACCAGTAAATTTCCAGCTGGTTTGAGCCAGGAACGAGGAACATGATACCTGAAATATCAGCCAATAATCATTTTGTTAATAGTTGCTCAACAGCATTCAATAATACTCCATTGAAACAAGTAATTTGTTTCTCACCATCTTTGAGAAGCCTCGCCACAGTTACTTCCGCATTTCTTCTCATTATAAGTTCCTGCATAGTTACAGGAATCACAAGTACCTGATGCTTTATAAGCAGGCCAGTAGCGACCAAGACTCTGTCCATTTATCCATACTTGACCTTTGCCCATGCTGCCCATGTCTAAAGCCAATGGTGCAGTTCCAGCTGGGGCATCAAAAGTTGTCTGCAATCATGTTAAAGGGTTGTCACTAGAGAGAAGGATGTTAAGGCCAGCATTTCCACAAGTGCAGCCTAAAAGGGTATCTTTGTTGGCATACTATGTCAACCTACTCAGTACTCTCATAAGGGCAACATTCTTTTTATAAAATCTATTAACTAATTTCTTCTTCAAGCTTAGTTCTGTCTAAAAGCAAAATCATGTTTAGGAAGTCCATTGCTAACCCCAGATTCACTGGAAGGTAGAAAATCTGTTCAGTAGCAGAAGTCTAGACAGAATTAACAAAAGGGTAGGTAAGGTGAGGTGGAGGTGAGGAAGGAAACAGAAAACAAATATATTTTATTTGAACAACTAACATCTTTCTTCCCCTGCTACTACTACTAGTACTAATAATAATACTATATTCAGAACAGGGCAATACAGTTTTTGAGCAAAGCCTAAAGATAAATTTGTAACTATTGGCAGTTTTAGAGGCTGTAGAACTCACTTTGTACCAAGTCAATGGCTGCCTTCGGGAAACTAAATTCCCTTGAATCCACTCAACTGAGGAACTTCCACTGAGAGAATGAAGACTTAAGGCTTCACCTTTCAGACCAACCTGAAGGACACATATATTTAAATGAATCTCAAGCAATAAGAAAGGGAAGGCATGGTGAATGTTTGAAGAAGAACCTTGTAAGACCATTTCTGCCATGACAAGTCCCTTCTCCCCTCATCAAGATCATTCAATTGAATTGGCCCGAGAACACCAGCATTCCATGTTTCAAAATGTGGACCAACATTCTGTATGTCAATATAAGGAAGCAGGGGAGACAGTCATCTTCATAACCCACAGTATGCTTATGAAAATCAGATTAGTATGGAAGGCAGGGGTGCATCTGACAATATTTTGTTGGTGGATGAGTGTGTGCATGATATAGAGATAGAGGACAAACCGGGAGACCAACTGCAACACTTAGAAGGGAGATTTTGTTAATACCAGCTCTGAGCTTTACACTCTCACTAAATGTTATTTTTGGGGAGTCTAAGCTTCCGTAGACGGTTCCTGACGAAAAGAAAAAGAATAACATACACAGTGTGACTAAAATCAAGCTACTTAATAATTTCTAGGTAAAATTCTATGATTATAGTGTTGAACAAGCAAGGTGAAGGAAAAATGATAAATAGCACTGTGGTGTTTTATACCAAGTATTGGATTAATTAATTTATGATATCTCAATATTCCAAGAATGTTCCAATTCATTAAATTCTCAAAAGGAATATATCAACTGCTTTAATTGACCTTACACCCTGGATTGTTCTTAGAATTTGGCTAAGGTGTTATTGTAATTTTGCAAACCAGCATTATGCTTCTCACCTGATAACTGACCATTGACAAAAACATGCAAAGCATGCCCAGCAGATAAGATTGTAAGAACAGGATCCTTTCCATTCCTCAAAAATCCTTCGTTGAGACCAATCACAACACTGGTGAGAAAAAAAGAACAAAATAAGCATTGGCTTTATTGATAAAGTGTTATAGTTGAATATTGAATGAGAAAGAAAAAGGGGAAGCAGACTGCAGAATTCTAAGTCACTCACTCTGTGGAATACCATAAGTAGTCAGAGACATCTCTTGTTGTATTTATCTGCTCCAACAGGCCAGTCATGGTGAATGAACTATCATCAGCAGAGGCTGTCTCTTCGTTGAACTGTTGCCAAGAGAGTCCTCCATGAATAGGAACACGAGTCATCTTCATCTGTGCACTCTGGGATCCAACCTGCACAGAGATTATGGATTTTTCATTTGCTGAAATCTACAACTGGAAAATTATTGAAAAGAATCCTATTTTCTAATTTTCTTTACTATAAATGAAAATTTAGCCAAACAAGAACTTACTATAAAGTGAAAGAGCTTATTGTTTCTCTTTTATATATCAATCTTGTGAAAAAAAAACTAGAACTGTATATAATTATCAACCATCAACAGAAAGTTATTTAGTCCACTCAAAATCATGTATACTTAATTTAGGGTCTTGTGAGACAAACATTTCTTCCTTATGATTAATACAGCTAATATTTTAAATTCAAATTTTTTTAATTTTTTTTTCTCACCCTTGCAGTGTTATAAACAGTGTTCTTGCAGTCAGGAAGAATGCTTATAGACCAAGGAGGCAAGTTGTAACGCATATTTCCAAATGCCACTGTTGCAGTAGATCTTGGATTATAATTTGCAAGGAATGCAGCACAAGCTCCGGAATTTGCTTTGAAGACATGAGCCTGGATATTAATGATGAAAGTTGGAAATTCGGTTAAGTTACAAAGCATTTTAGATAGGTTTGATATTTCCCATATAACTAATCAAGCTATACCTCTTGAAAGTTTCCAAGCTGAGTTACAGTAGGATCTCCAGATACTAAGGCAGGCTCACAGAGTTTTATTGCTCTGTGTAAATCCTTCAGATGGCCCCACTTCGGCTGCCTGAGTAGTCCTACATATAGGAAGAAAATATATGGCTCAAATTCATGCAAGGAATTAAAATAAGCCAGTTACACTCTTTTCTTATTTCAATTTTACTCAGGTGTATATGAATCAAGTACTGGGTATTTTGCAAGGACCCACCTACAGAGTGGGATATTCAGCAAGCAGAATTGACAATTATATTTATTTTTCAATCCAAATTATACAAATAGATATACCCAATCAGTGGTTGGGTGGTTCAATTTATATTTTGGTCGATATTAAGTGTATTGGAAATTTTCACTGTCTCACATCAAATGATGATGGGCTCAGCCTCTATATATCATTGTGGTAACAATGACATTGACTCATTCTTAGGAATCACAACAAAGAAAAAGTGATGCAAAATGATTTGGATTTTGGTTTACTTTGAAATAACAGCAGCAATATTATACTGTGGTTTGCTTTTGCAGCAACAGGTGACAATGGAGATTGCACCAATGACCAAACTCTCCTAAACAGAAAGCAGAAGTAGTGTTCAATATGTCAGTGCTCATGGGTCATGTAAGGGTTTGGAATCCTTCGTGCTTACCATATTCATCAATAGGCGCATCATAATCATAGCTTGTAGCAATGAATGGACCACCAGCAGTTCGACCAAAATTTGTTCCCCCGTGATACTGGAATGAACAAAAAAAAAACGGAACTTAGTTGTATCATTTATACAAAATACGCCCACGTATTAAATTCAACAAACAATGAAATTACCATGTAATAATTAACAAAAGATCCCCCTTTCTGTATAAACCTTGCAACTGAAAATGCCATGTCTTCAGCAGGTCGGTGAGGAACTGAACCTCCAAACTCAGTAAACCTGCAAGCATAACAGAGGAATACAAGCAATGAACAGTCAGGTGGTATCTCTAATTGGTATATTTCTTATTCTTAGGAAAACATAAGAAGTATACAACAAGGTGGCAAACACAAGCTACAAATTTATACCAGCCAGTCCATGCTTCTGTCCACATCTTTGGTTTGTAGGCCTTATTTGGAGAGAAATAATCACAATAGAAGCCGTTGCAAGTGTTAATCTGGAAAAATTTATATTGAAATTAGAAGCTAAAACTTGGAGATGTAAAAGGCCATATCAACGAGCAAACCAATTGAAGCCTCAACTATAATCCTCATTGGGAGACAACATAACATTTTCTGAAAAAGTTGAATTTACTTTCAAATAATTTCTTCAGTATTTCCAAAAGTATAATAGTCCCTCCCTATTACTTGCTACAGAATTTGATGAGTGTCAGTTTTTGAATTTTAATAACAAGTAGACATTAGGCAAGGTAATTTGACTCTAATTACGTTAAGCTCAGCCATAACAATGAAGAATAATTATTGATTTCCTCCATGAACAACATGTATACATTATACTGTCAAATAACCCCCAAGACTTGAAAATTTTTAGAGACATGTCTTTCAAACGTAAATAGATATTTGGAAGAAGACACACTTCAGCAGAACTTACAACAGGATCAGGAGCATCATCTTGCTTGCACATGACCCATGGAACCCCTGTACCAAGTTCTACGGCCATATTCGCTGCCCACTGAGTGTAGGCTTTACCAGGTGAACCAATTTCATACTCCAAAGGGCCATATTCATTTTCAATCTGTACACAAACAATGGTAGAAAAAGAACTGTTCTCAGTATATTTCTCCATTCTAATCAAGAAAAAAAAAGAGCTTTAAAATAAATAAATAATTAAAATCTGTAAGAAAATCTACAGCAAAGGAAGCAAGTGATTGGATTATGTAAAAGTATAAAGAAGTATTTAGTCTACCTGGGATAGAATTATTGGACCACCCTGAGATTCAAATAACTTTTCAGCTTTCATCATATCGACTATCTTGGTTGTAAATTTTTGCATTTGGAACTTCATTATGGCAATATAAAAATAGAAATAATTAGAAGGTAATCACATGAATGAAATAGGAAAATGTTTAGATATTTTAGTTGTTCCAAGGTATAAAGATAAAAATTATCTCACCTTGAAAGGCTCATTATCTGTTCTGAAGTTGATGCCTGGAATGTACTTCAGCCAAACAGGGAAACCCCTGAAAATCAATCGGCAAAACAGTTTAATATTTAATGTTACATCATAAACGAAAAATTCCTCAAAGTCGAGGAAATGTAAGTTTTCGATACCCGAAGTTCCACTCAGCACAGACATAAGGGCCAAGCCTCAGATGAACATAGAGGCCTGCTTGCTGCACCAGCTTTATGAACTTCACTAGATCATAGTTCCCCTCAAAATAATACTACATCAATCAAGAGAAGAAGAATAATTATTATTTCTCGCTAATTAGTAATAAATATGGACTGCTAAACACAGCAACCAAGAGTAGCTGGGTAGTGTTCGTTACTTTGCCGGGTGAGGGTTCATGCCCATTCCAGAAAACATAAGTCTGAATTACATCCAAACCTCCTTCCTTTGCCTTCTGAATGAGATCTGGCCACATCTGAAACAACCCAAGAAACCCCAACATAGGAAATGCAAATCATAAGTCATAACTAAAAAAAAAAAGCTAGAAAATTTAAGGTGCGCATTAGATAAAAATGAAGACAGGACACTTAAGCTTGAAAATATCTGGAACCAGACAGGCCCATGAAGCACATTTTAGAGTAGATACCTCGGGGGTACTTCTTGGGTAATGAATGGATCCAGAGATGAGGATCCTTCTCTGCCCATTAATGGTGATAGCCGTGTGGTCATAAGACACAGAAGCTCTCACAGAACCAAATAGTGAACAAGCCAGCACCACCACAACCACATTCCACATTATGAGCTTGAAGCCCATGACCATGAAAATTTTTCTTCCTCAGCTGGGTAAAGCAATGGCTGCGTGCTGTTTATCCTTACCCTTGCACTTTATTCTATGCTTCCAAGTCGAGAGAAAGAAACGCAAGGAAATGGCTGGTTGTGAGGTTACTTTTGTCTCTGAGCTCCTCCTTTCCCTTATTTTTTTCCTTTCTCTACTTTTTGCAGAATGACAGAAGAGATAGCTCAGACGCAGCAAGAGTGTATTTTTAATTGAAGTTACTGTATTGATGAATTTTGGCCTTGGATGCTGTAAAACAAGGTGCATTGCAGCTGCTTTTAAACACTCAGGAGTGGAGGGTTTGGAAAGAGATGGGACCCAAATTTTAGGAACTTGGGGACCCACGTCTTGTCCTGAGCCGAAGCCTTGGCCATCAATGAATTTTAACATTCGCATTTATAATTGTTCATAGCATTTTTTTTTAAAAAAAAAACAAATCAAGCAAACCGATATTTCCAAACTCATTTTTTGTCAGAGTGTTGTTGCGAAAAACTTAAAGAAGTTAAATATTTTTATTTTTCGATTCATATTTTTATTCAAAGATGTCTACTATTTTATGTGAAAATTAAAAATATTTAATTTAAATAAAAATAGAAATTCAATAATGAAAATACTTAATCTCCTAATTTCTTAAAAGGTTAGACTTTCTATAATAACATCAATTTCGTTATCTTTTAAACGACAGAAAGATTCTCTCCCCAATCCCAATACGGACGGTGCTTCCATCATGGCCGGAAATCTTTGGTTATAGCTAGACCTATAAGGACTCGTCTAGTTGATAGTAAAAAAAATAAATAGAAATAAAAATTAAAAATAAAATAAAATATTATTATTAAAATTATATTTAATTGGATATAAAAATTTATTATTATTTTTTTATATTTAATATGTGTTAAATAATGTAAGAATAAAATGAATTTTTTTAAAAAAAATTTAAAATAATTTAAAAAATTAAAATAATATTATTTTAATTTAAATAATTATTTAAAAATATTATTAATAAATAATAAAATAAATAATTAATAATATAAAAATTTATTTAAAATATTAATAATATTTAAAAATAATTTAAATATTATTTATTTTATTTTATTTTATTTATTAATAATAAACAAAATTTAAATAAAAAATATATTTTAAAAGGACACTTTAATTTTTTTTTAATTATATTCTATTTCATTCTCTCTTTTTCCATCACTTTTAAAAGTTGATCACATTTTTTCACTTAATATTCTTTATGATTTTTTTATTCTCTCAACCAAACACAATACTTAATAAAAAAGAAAAATCTAAATTCTCATTCTCTTTTCGTTTAAATTTGTCACAGCCACTCCTTTTTTTTTAAATAATAATTTTTATAAAATTAAATTAATATAAACAAATTTATTTTTTAAAATAAAAACACAATTAAAAGAGGTGCTAAAATGAAGTTTTAGTCTTTTTAGGGCAAGATTGCAATAATTAAACTCAAAGAATAAGATCAAATATGATGTTTCCAGTTAATTTTCTATAATTTTTCTTTTGAATAGTATTATTATATGCAAACAGAACAGTAATAAATTATTTCTTAATTATTTATTTATTTTTTTCCTCCCGGCGATGAAATTATTTTCCAATTCCTTTTTATTTGAACTTCCTACAAAAATTAGGTGAAAATATTTCCATTTTCATCATATTCTTACCAAACAAAAACAAGAGGAAGAAGAAATCTTTTCACTTTTAGAAATTAAAAAACCCATGATCTGATTGCATCTCTGTTACAACTTCCAAGTCCTCAAGCAAAGCAAAGAGACACACGGAAAGTTATTTGCAACTTTGCATGCAATTCTCTCCCTCCAACTCCAACCCAGGCATGATTTCCAAATTCCAACAACCTCACCTCCCTTCACTTTCATGCTTCTTAACAAAGAAAATTCTAACCTAAAATCCAATCATATTCTTATCATGTATAGGTACAAACAAGCAGGTTAGTCTTGTTAGGGAATATTGACATCTTCTTTTATTCACGGGCTTCGATCGGTTCCTTTAAAAAAAAACTCTAGAAATAAATTTATGAATGTATATATTATACTGATATTAAAAACTAAAAAGTATTTCGTTAAATTAAGAAAAAATCAACAAAATTCAAGAACAATCTTAATTATAATATTAAAAAAATTATTTAATTAATATATTTAATTTTATACTTCAAATTAGAGACGTACGTAACTCAAAGATTTGATTGAATCTGATTTATTTCGAACAAATCGAATTAAAGTTATAAATTTATATAAATACATTTTTTATAAAAAAAATATTGAGTTAAAACAAATAGATCCTATATTTTTTTTTAAGATTTTTCTTAAATTTAAATTGACATAATTCAAAATTTTTAAATAATTTAAAATTTTAATTGAATTTAAATATTAATTTTTTTTATTTAAATTTTATCGGATCAAATTGAATAACTCAAACTACTCACTCCTGTTTGATATACAAATCTCATATTTTTGTCAATTAGATGGCTTTTTTACCCTTCATTTTTCACATTAAAAAGAAACATTATAGGACATAGTTGGTAGTTAATCTATAAATACAAATATAATATATATATATATATATATATAGAGAGAGAGAGAGAGAGAGAGAGAGAGAACTTTGGATTTATTATATCATATGCATGTGTGAAAGGGAACTATGAGTTTTGGACCAAAATGCTGATGAGAATGTTAGGTATTCAAGAAACCCATATAAAAATAATGTTGCAGAATGAGGATTGATAAGATTTGCTTCCATTGAGGAAAATAAGATCATTTAGATATTAATTAACGCCTTCATTAATATCCAATGATGTGTGGGGATCCATATCTTGTTTTAGGGAATGCCCAATTGCTCATAATGCCTTTATTAATGAACCTAATCAACTGTCTTGCTTGTCAGCTTCCCTGGGTAGGTTAAGTTAATAGTTTAACAAGCTTGAATTATCAAGGTCTCTGTAAATAATTGGCCAATTTATATTTCTACACCTTTTGATGCCAAAAATCTCAAGGGAATTTTCATTTAATTACTCACTTTGGAACAAAACGCAACTTATGCAATCTACATGTATTAATACAATTTATAATTTTTTTTAATTATATTTAATATATAAATTAGTTTATAAAATCATGAATTAGTATATTAATTATGTTGTTATTTTTTTAAAATATTAATTCTGTTATATATTAATATTTTTTATATGTAACGAATTTAATATTTTTAAAATTTAACTTAACTTAATAGTTTAAGTTTTTTAAATATAATATTGAAGTTTTTTGAATGAAGTGTTAAGGGTTTGATTATTATTATTTTTATTGTTTATAATTTAATTAAATTTGAACATAAAATAAAAATATATATTTGGTAACTTGAGTTGTTGGAATATTAAGTTTAGACTTTATAACATTAAAATAACCTCACCAAACATTTTGTTTATTAAATTTAATTTTATTATATTTATCACAAAGAAAGCTACCAAACATGACCCAACTTTACTCTGGAAATAAAACTCAAGTTGAGAGAGCTTCCCGCCATATTAATGTTGAAGGGGGACAGTTTTTCCAGAGACCACTTTGGACTGCGTGAATCACATTCATACGGTGACAGCAGATTTCAGATTTTGAAATTTGCAATCATGCCTTCTCTATCTTTGATTTTATTATTATTATTTCGTAGAGGTGCTCACTTTTTTATTATTTACTGTCTGCCTTCACTTTCGCCGCATTTGTACGGGGTTTTCTTTTCGCCTGCACCTTTTAATTGAAATTTATCAATGTTTTTAGGATAAATTATTTTTTTAATATTTTTATTACACAATTTTTTATTATAATAATATATATAATTATTTTCAAAAAGATAAAAATATAATTTTTTATTTTTTTATTAATACATTTATTATGTTATCATTTTTTTTATTAAAAAAATATTTATAATTTTTTTTATTAAAAATAAGAGTAAAATATTTTATCTTTTATTAATTAATATTCTCATTATATAATTATTTTTTTATCATAAAAGTATACATAAATATATCTTAAAAATAAAAAATATATTACAACTTAATTTAAATATTTTAAATGTCTTTATAAAAGAGAATATATTTTAATAACTTAAATTATTTTGATAAGTAATAATTGATATTAAAGAATATCAAATTAAAAAAAATGAATAAGTATTATTTTATTAATTATTTCTCTTATATAAAAAATATTTAAATACAGTTGTAACGTATTTTTTTATTTTTAAAGGACATTTGAGTATATATTTTTTATAATAAAAAGAAAGAATATATATATATATATATATATATATATATATATATATATTATTTTATATTTTATATTTTAAGAGAGATTTATATATATTTTTAAAATTTAAAAAAAATTTATATAATAAAAGTATTAATAAGAGAAAAAATATTAACTTACTCATATTTTTTTTTATTTAAAATTTTGGTTAATTAATTAAGAATCTAGATATGTTATAAAGAACTAGTTTTAAACATTATTTCATCTTTAATTATTTGGAACCATATTTATATCTTATAGAATATAATAATATTTCTAATTTTCAGAACATCACTATTAAATTAAAAGGAATTATTTGGTTCACCAATCAAATTTTATATAAGTAGTATAAGTAGTCTGCCACGTGTTTTTTTGATTCAGTTACAAAAATTTTATTTTTGTTTAAATAAATAAATAAATAATAATTCCTAATTATTTTATTTATATAAAATTTGATCTATTACAAATAAATCAAATATTTATTTATTAAATTAAACCATCCAGAACAAATATTCACAAATTATAAAAAAATTCTTTGCCTCTCTTTAAATATATCTAAATAATTTTTAATTAAATACATTTACACAATTGCATCATGTTATTTTAATATATTTATTATTAAATAAATACAATTTATTCAGAACAAAATTTAATGACTGACGTTGAGGAATGGATTGGTTGCTTTTAGAGCGAGAAACCAAAGAATCAATGTCTCCATGAAAAAGGCCACAATAAAAAAGTTTGGTTTGGTTGTTATAAGTTAAAATTTTTATACAACGATAAATTTACGACACTATAAGTAAATTTGGAAATGAAAATTTCAAGGCATATCTATTACACAATTAATGGATTTTGAATTTTAAAATTTAAAAAATGAACAAAATTCATATTTATCATGTGTCCTACCACAATTTAAAGTTGGATTGAAAATTTTTATCATGAATATTCTATTCATAAAATTATATATTAGTCCAAAATTATTTTAAACTTCATATCACAAAATTAATATACGATATAAAAAAAATTATTTAAATACATACTTAATGTTATGTAATTAGGTTAATAAAATTATTTTATATATATGTATTTTAGTTTAATAAAATAAGTAGAATGTTAGTACAATGATATAAATTAAATATTTATTAATAAATCATTAATTGAATAATTATTTTTATTTTGTTGATCATACGAATATAATAAATTAATATAAAGTTAAATAATGATTATGCACGATGGACGAATAATTATTAACTCAAAAATAAAAATAAAAGGGCTGCGTTTTTTTCTCTAAAATAAACACTTAAAAGTTTCTAAATTAATGGGAAAGTAATATATATGTGTGAGAGGATGAAAAGTGAAGGCAACTTGAGAGAAAGGATCTGACTGTACCTTCCACTAATCATTATTCTTTTGGTGGTTGCATCCATTCACGATTTAGGGTTAATTTCTTCAGCCTTTTCAGATCGTAAACCCAACTTCTTTAACCTTTTAACTGCTTTTAATGTCAGCCTCATTAAAGTATACAGTTACTGCTTGGCACTGATCACAGAGACAGAGAGAGAGAGAGAGGTGCCGTAGTCGCTAGTCAGTCCCGTATAACTACAAATCCTGCCTGGTTGTTGGTTAGCTGTGACGCAGTTAGCTTCTAAACACAGAGTGGACCCTAACTTGGCCTTCTATGCTTCCACATTTCAAGGGCACCAAATTGCCATTTCTCTTGACCATAATACAGAGCCAGCTCCATCTTGTTCACACACAAACAAACCCTCCATTAATAAAACTTGATTAAATAAACATCTGCACTTCATTATTGGACTGCGCGTGCTCTCTCCATGTGCCTTTATGACAGTTCGACTTACTTTCTGAGATTCAAAAAACCTACAAACATGGGCTGCTTGCTATCTTGTAATTATTAATAAGTCTTCGAAATTATGAAGGAATAAATTAAATTAAATTAGTAGAATGATAAATTATAAAGTGTTGCATTTGAAATAATTAATTTAGAGTGTATTTAGTAAGATAAATAAATTATTTTATAAGTTATTTGACTAATTTATAAATTTATTTGATCAAATTAAAAATATTAGATAAATAAATTTATTTAAATAATTTAAATTAATTAAAAATTTATAAATTATATACTACTTTAATTAATATATAATTTATAAATTTTTAATTAACTTATAAATTTTAAATTAACTTATAAATTAATTTTATCAAATAAGATTTTAGATACTTCAAAAAATATACGAGACATTTTGCATATGGGATAAGGTTATTAAACTTAGATTTTTTAATTAAGATAATTTTTCAAAGCAAGAGTTTAATAGATCTAATATAAATTCCTTTGAATATGCATGAAATGATGGACATCTTTTCCTATATCTAAAAAATCAAAAAAATAAATAATATTTGAAGAAATAAAACAAAAAACAAAAAATCAACCAGGTAAAAGAGATAATGGAATCGTTTACTGGACCCTATTTTATGGCCTTTATTACCAGAATATATCCTGTTTTTTTATTCCACTTTTTCATATCTTTTGTCTTTGTAGATATTTGTATTTAAACTAAAGTACATAAATTTGATACAAAAAAAATATTTAAGAGAAAATATGTTAAATTAAGTACAGATACTTATGTAATTGAGAAAAATTATAAACGTAATAATTTTCTAAATAATATATATATATTTTGGGTCAAACTGCATTTTTACACACAACAAGAAATATATTGGTTCGCTTGTGTGATAAATATATGGTCCCTGAACGGGAACCTTAGCTCATAGCCCATTGTTCTTTTTGGGTGGACTTTACATTGGCCCTATCCTTTTTACTTTATAAATATACAAATGTAATATAATCATTAAAATCAAGGGCCTTTTCAAGAATAAAATTCAATTAATAAATACATAAGGCCTTTATAATTAACTTTGGATTTACTTAAAGACAAAACATTCACATGTGGGATTAGGATATCATAAAAGAAAAAAAAATTGTAATTAAAAAACTAATAAAACTAAAATTTCAGTTTGTGACATTATTTCTGACCTTTTTGTTTTGCTTCCGTCTAGGCGAAATTCTTGGGTTATATTCTTGGTTACGTAGCAAGAAAAGTGGGAAAAGTGAGGGCCAGACCAACGTGAGATTGACACATCAGCACAGGTAGATGAGCTATGACTTTGAGCCAGCACAGACATTATCCATGAAGGCTAAAGGACCAAGCTTTGGTTAACCAATTTTTGTGTGGGAGAAGGGATTAGAGCCAAGCATATCACCAAAAGTTTGTGCACATAGCTAAGTTTAGTAGCCAAGTTTAAGATTAACGGTGGAGAGGCTTTTATAATATTAAGAATTTGAACTTCATTAAAAAAAAACAAAACAAAAGGCCAAGCAAAGCAAACATAACTCTTTGGCATAGCTCCTAGACACCGTCTTTGGCAATTTGACTCGGTAGGGCCTATATACACAATCCAAATCCAGTACAGCAGTGACCACTAGAATGTATGGGACAAAAAACGATTCTTATCTATCGTCATCTCAACTATTACAGTTGTAAATGAGGTATGCAAATACTCCTTGTTTTTGCTTTTACCCTTACTCTATATCTGCAGAACTTTAATTTGCACATCCCCATTGGCTAGAAAGCCCATTAAGCAGCAAGATTGTTAAAAGGGGGGCAACAAGGATTCCATTTTGTTAAAGTGTTTATCTTTTCTTTCTCTTTTCTCTCTCTTCTACCTTAAGCTTTCTTTGTTTTCAAATTTCAAATAATCTGGAGTTTTGAAGTCATCGTATGTTTGATTTAAATTCAAAACAAAAGCAATCGCTTTTCTTCTTTTTGTAATTTCTTTAGAAGGGTTAGGGAGGAGTTATGATAAGTTTACTTAATGCAAAAACAATTCATACTTGTGATCAATTCCAAAAGGAAAATGGCATTTTGTGAAATGACTGGCCTGAAACGAGTGCCAGTGTTTGTTGATTATTCCTAGTGTTTAATTATGATAATTTAGTACTTGCTATCTACCGTAGTTGCCATAAAGTTATAATGAGGTTCAAGGGTCTCTATCTCATAATGTGATGTCTCAACAATCACCCACTTGCTTTTCTTCTCTCCTTTCGGCAGATAGATATTTACATCAATCTTCTTCAAGAAACTAAGGAAACCCATGTCTTTGTTCTTACTATTCGCTTTCCGCTCCACATTCCTGTGATTGAGGAGCATCTCTTTTATTTTTTGGCATCACAGCAATAACTGTTCTCAAGTTTTGTTTGAAATTGAATTTTTTTCTCTTATAACAATGAAGCAGTGCATTTAAAATTTTACTTGTAAAGTATTCTCTTAAAAAATCAAATTTAAATTGATAAAGAGAGATATTATTCTCTCTTATCAATCAAGTTAATCTCTATAATTTAGTTTATTTTTAGTGAATAATTTTTTATCCACAGACAATACTTAAATAATGATACGTGATAAAAACAGTTTTAAAAATATTATTTTTGTTATTTATTATAATTTAAATATTATTAGTAGATAAAAAATTATTCACTAACGATAGATTAAATATTATATATTCATATGACATTAGCCTATTTTATTCTTGACTTAATCTTTATCATAATTGATTGTACTAAACCTAACTCATTTATAATTGTGGAAGATGTGTAGTTCAATGATACGATGAACTTGCCTCATTTTTATCATTTAAAGCAAATTTATCGTTTCTCCATAAAATCTTTTTCTTTACCGTGGAAACATATCATGTATTGGCTAAAACCTGCAGGCCTTCTTTTAGTTATGTTTGTTTGAGATCAGAAAGTAGTTTGACCCTCTTGGCATGTAACATTTTCGGTTTAACTACCACCTACCTTTCTGTAACCTTTCTTTCAGGGTTTTGAAGTTCTTAGGCCAACTTAATTGTTTACAGGCAAATCTAGCCAACCTACTCTTTCCCTATGATTCTTGTCTTGCTTTTGTTGCTTGGGAGTTGAGATGGGCCCAATCCCACGTTCTAATCGTTGTGCATTTTTGCTGAACTGTCGTGTCATTTGTCATGGAGCTAATTAACAAGACACAACCACTTGGTATCATGTGCTTAAATTACCACACAAACCAGACATGAGAGATAATTTAATGCTTCCAAGGGATTTAGTATTTACCATCTTAGATTTTATGCTCCTCAAGAGGGGCTAGCCATGTTACTTTACTTCTGGGACCACCACTCCAAGGGATACTTGTCCTACATTTTAAGATACTGTCTTCCACTTGTAATGGAACTGAAAAAGAACATGCCTTTTGTAGTTGATATTAAATAGCCTCGGCTTCTTTCAGGATCTCGTTGCACCATGAGTTGTATTGAATTGAAGGATGAGGATGGCGGCCGGTCTTATCTATATTGTAAAGAACAAGTCCCCACTCCCATACCTTGTTCTACGCAAGACAATGCTTTTGCATTCACCCAATACAGTCGGCAATTATCGTTAAGAATGCCCTACTGGGGCAGCAGGTCGCTGGCAGTTTCCAATACCCAATGTAGGATAGGAAGATAGACCAAACATCCCAGACACAGATTATTTCACTTCATATATCTTAATAAAATATGTTGAATATTATTAAATTCTTGGTTCTAATGCTCTTGTTCGTAACTTTTTTTAGTACATGGCGACACAAATACAGTGCTGACATAAATAGATAGTGAAATTTAATTACATCAAACTCACCTCAATCTTAATCTTATAATTTTTGTTAACAGAAGCAATAAATCAAATCCATGAAGTATATTAATAGTTTTGTTTGTCCCTGCAAGTAATTAGATACGGTTTAAGTTCAACCAGTTCAATATTATTCAATTTGAGAATTGGGTTTGCTAGACACTGATCATTGTTTACCAAGCCTCTACGATCACTTCTAAAGCAATCACTCATCCAATCTTTTTACTTTCTAGCGATTTTGAAATCATAAAAAGTACCCCTTTGGATTGTTATTTCCTATAAGAGAGTACTTTTTAAAAAATGAAAATAAAAAGATCCCTTTTATTTTACTAAAAACAACACAAAATCCACTTTAAATCCCACTTCAACCAATCAACTTGACCAAATTTATGAAAATAGCTACCTGTGTAATTGATGAGGAACTTTTAAATAAATCCAAGATAAAGAACTAAAGGTCGAACCGCACCTCCGAAATTAAGATTGCAACAAACTATGAAGCCACAAATTTGTACAACAATTTTGCATTAAAAAAAAAGGACCAGGCTTCAGATCTCTAGCACCGCAACATCTCCCATCCATAAGCAAATTGGGAACTCAAAATCTATCATACCAGATAGTGCAGAAGAATATAACTACAGTGGTCTAACAAAATCTTCACGATGTTGTAGTGGTCGAAGACCATCCTTATCCATTTTTCAGTCTGCCTGTCTAACAAGACAATAATCACCGAGTGAACTAACAATGGAACACCAAAACAAGTGTTGAGAGAGAGAGGCAAGGCCATGAACAAACATTTATTTACAAGAAAAGTACGGCAAAAAATTTGTTTGCATTAATCAGGTAAGTTTTTCTGTTCCATAAATGCCAAAAACAGCAGCAATGTTGGAATTATCCTACTGAAGCCTTCTATGTCGTTTAAATTTTTTTTTAATAATCCATTGTTTTATGGATTATGTGCTTCACATATTTTCAATGTTTTATATGCAACAAATTGCCAGATTAAGTCCATTCTTTTTCACACTGATTGAATGACTAAGGTGCATAAGAGAAAAAATGGGGACGGGAGAAATTGTCACTCAGGAAATGAACAATAATAGCAGGGGTGGTGTAGTCACCAGGGGAAGTTAGTTAGAAATCTGTTATTAAAGAATAAAAGGGAGAGGGGAAAGGAGAGAGAGGCGGCAGGGAATTTGAGATGATCTTGGGAGGCATCATGCAGTCTCACACTGTGCTAGAGTATTTTTTTTTTTTTTTTCCTTTTATTTCTCTTTACTACTGTCAACTATTTTCTATTCTGGATGCTGGGGCAAGAAGTCAAGATGCTTGGTTCCTACCACACCCTAAATCGTGTACGAACTTTGCTTTCCTTATCATACGACGGACAAAGAGAGGAGTCTATAGCATAGCAGGAATGGATATTACTCAGTTTCATGCAAAAGAATACTTGGCAATGTCAACAAAGTGGTCCAACATGCAGAGCAAAAACATTCCAGCTCCTAGATTTTTCTATAGATAAGGGAATAAATAATTTAAGAGGAGGGGTAAAGGTAGGATTGGGGTCTATCTTGGATTTGAATAGAACTGGGAGAACAAAAATTTAAACGCAACAAAAAAAAAAGTAAACTGAGTAATTATGAAACTTACTATTGCTTCTTCCACATTCAAACGCGCTGAAGAGTCAATTGAGAATCCCAATTCCAGCATTAGCTTTTCCAAGCGATTCACATTTGTCAAATAGAGATAACCAACCTAGCCCAATAGATCTGAGTTAGGGAGAAGGCTGAAAACTAGCTTAAAATTTTGAAGACAATACTTTTTTTTTGGAGGTATTCCTACAATTAACTGATGAAATTACAAGTCAATAGTATCAATAAGATTAGTAATGTGTGTGTCTATATGCACTTATTATGTATATATCATGCACAATCAGTTATTTTGTAAATTTTAACACAAACCATTAAGCTAATGGGTACATAAAGCGCTGTAGTTGTCATTTTCATTTGGATTTAACAAACTTGAAGGAAAACTCCCTATAATAGATAAACTATATTATGTAAAACAGAGATAAATTCAAGAGAACTCAAAATGTGAAGACACTGACTAATGTTTCCAGTGAAGATGCTCTGTTATATACAGCTGAGCCAGCACGCCTTTTTGTCCGTGTTTTGCTTGAACCAATGTTCTTTCCCCATCGAAGCACATCCCTGCAATATATAAACTTCTACAAACTGAGTTCAACCAAAAAATTCAGAAGAGCTTAA
The DNA here is from genome assembly GCA_037074535.1 of Gleditsia sinensis. NCBI lineage: Eukaryota > Viridiplantae > Streptophyta > Magnoliopsida > Fabales > Fabaceae > Gleditsia > Gleditsia sinensis. Next base: position 3,012,077 of record CM073468.1, on the reverse strand, counting down.
GCAAATTATCTACAGGTTAATGCTAAACATCTATTATTTTTATTGGTGCCACTCCTTTAATCTTGATTAGCCTTCATTGTTCTACACAAAACTAAATATTATTTATTCAGGACAGATCATATGTTACCATTTTAGATGCCCTATGCATTTAAAGAGGATACAAAAATGTTTGTGGAGACTGGAGTTACTTATTTTGGAAAGTGGCATCACCACATGATGCACCCTAATTTCATGGGTACTTTGTTGAGTAATGCAAAAGTTATTACTTTAGAACAAGTACTCAACTTATAGTAAAATCTCAGCCTCAAAGTTCAAAAGCCTTGAAATGAACATCAAGATACCATTGATCTTTACAAATTTTGACAATTTAAAATCGTCTCCAAATAATAACCTTAGAAGGAATTTATTTCCCAAAAGTAGCATTGCTTCCCTAGAAGCAAGCTAACTAAAGATGCATTAAAAAAGAACATTTAAAATAGTTAGTATTTACACATAGCATCTAAATCATTGTCCAACAAAAATTTCATCTTATTTGATGCGATTGTTGTAGTCGCAATGATAAAATAAGTAATGATATCATTAAAGTTTATGCCTTCTTAAGGATTCCATACTGTATACTTCCCCTACAATATTGGCCTCGGAAATGATAAAATAATTAAATTTTTCTTGAAACCTTAATCAATATTTGCCTTCAAATGGTACAATTACACATAGAAACATAAAATCAATCTAGGAATTAGACAGGATAAAAGAGCAGAAAGTAATGTGTAGAGGCAAATAGTACTACTTTCTGGAGCACGGGACTTTAAAAAACGGACATAAAATTCTTTTAATGTTCCCACAAGATGAGTAAACTTTATAAGGCTGATCTGTTTATACAATTACAATTCAAACAATTTGTTTATACAAAGAAACCTTTTTAAAATACATATTGTAGTGTTGGCAAATATCATAGAGGGTTGAAAGGATCTTGTATTTCAAGAATCTTCACATAATGAAACTTTATAATAATTATAATCATAAAATTAGAAAAGAGGTAGAGAGAGAGAGAGAGAAATCTTAGAATAACGTCTTCTAACCTCTCTTGGTCTGATAAGAAGTTACTGATAAGAAGTTTCTGGAGCAATGCATCCTGGAATCCAGCAAAAATGAACTATTTGTTATATCTCGTAATCAGAAATAAATGTTTTTAATAACTAGTAGATAACAAATGCAAAGAATGAAAGAACTAATAGAACATCATTGGCCAGCTACAGCCAAATTTCACAAATTCTGCTTCAATTGATAAAATTTCAAGCTTCAATCATAAGAATAAGAAAAATGCTAAACTACCATTAGGACAGAGAAATACTAACAATGAATGGCTAGAATATTTCCTTTGTAAATAGAAAAAGAAATATTATTGAAGAGAAAGGAGGAAAAAAATATTAAGAAAAAAGTAGCTAGAATAAGGAATTCAAATTGGGCAACCTCTCTTGAAAGTTATAACAATACCATCCTCGGGGAAAAACTTCTATAAGTTTGCAAACAAAAGTTCAGAGGAAAATGAAAAGCCTAAATTTTTTTAACAATATTCAATGTCAAATATGCCTAACAAAATTCCCTCCTACTCCCACTATTTTAAGCATAGCTCATTACGTTGGTCAATGAATTACTTCTGGTAAAGAGAAGATTTTCAGAAGTTAAAAAGAAAAAACAGCAAGGGATATCACACCTGAGCTTCACAACGTACAACTGCCATCACACGATCATTGTATTCCTCAATACTAAGGGGAGGAAATAAAAAGTGCCTGCGAGCATATAGCTGCATGTTTCAGAAACAATGAGAATATTATATTTAGGAATACTAAAAGTTCATAAGAGTTGCCTCACTTTTAGTAATTACAACACATACTAGGCAAGCTTGTTCAATTGACAGAGTTGTCAAGAAGTTGTATAAGAAGAAAATCAAAATTATGTTGTCTTATCTCCACTTAAACACTCACATCTGCATGTAGTATTACTCCTATAGATAATTCTGAGAAACTACCGTACATTAGAAATTTACATCTTTATTGTTTACAAGATACTGGCATAACTTTAGCAGATGAACAGGAATGAAAACATACTATACTTATCAGAGATAAGCATTTCCCACCTCTCTAGTCCTTGTGAATCATAGGTATAGATTTATGTTAATAGAAGATGAAATTTTAATAGAGAGAAAAAAGAAGTGGAACTGGGGGAAGGAGGCAACTCCCATGAAACAACCATGAGTAGAGCACTAGACAGAAGCCATAACGTAATCTTGTCCCATAACATATTTAGGGGCAAGGAGATGCCCTTAAAGATGCAGGTATTCCACTCCCACCAAGAACACCAAAGATTCGCTTAAACAAATTTTGGCCTCATTACCCAACTCACTTAATCATAGGTATAGTTTTTTCAAACATATATCCTTTAAAATTAGAGGTAAGAAAACTGCTAAAGAGATAGTTTTTTTTTCCAGATAAACGTATTCATTGATAGTATTAGCTATTAAGTGGCAGTAAAGCAGAATCAGAAGTGGACCTCATATATGCAATCACCAATATATGCTAAGGATGCAGCATTATATACAGATCGAGGCTTCTCCACTTTTGGTGGACTTGGCAACCATCTCTCATATCCCAAGTAAGTTTCGTCTTGCTCTGCTATATTCCCTATAAAGCAAATATTAAATAAGCCCTTACTGCAATGCAATGCTTCAGAGTCTTCAGACAAAAACTAGAAAGACAATAGTACGAAATGCAACAGTACTAATGAAAAATTATAAGTAGATTAAAAGTATCAAAAGTGAAAACTATTAAGGCTAGTACTGATATTTAAAATAAAGCCTTCATTTTTCATCACATGGAACTTGAAAGGAACCTGCAAAAAAAAAAAAAAAAACCATGTATGCTCTAACCTAGTACAAAATTTTACAATAATTAAGCTAGTAACAGCATAAACTTGAAAGTACATATAATCAATATGAGGCACTTCCCTCACAATGCCCGTCTACCAAACTGAGCTAAAACAAACATCAAGAAGCATTTTCCATACCCAATTAAAATTATGAGACACGTAAAGGTTAATATTGCATAGTAACAATAAATATAAGCGTTGTTCAAGTAGTACTTATTTTGTCATTTTACATTACATAGGAGAAATAAATCACAAATATCAAAATTCTCCTCTCATATGTCCCCAAATTCTTTAATCTACTGGATATAGTACAAAGAATGATGAATAACGGAAAATTAAGCAAAAATAACCAACTCAACCAAAATTCCCATGAAAGCAATACCTTTGCTGGTGTCAGGACTGTTGCGCTTGAGAAGATCAGTAACGTACTTCTCCGTCCATGTAGTTGAGGTGGCCGAACTCGGAGTAGGTGACGCTTTGGAATTTGATGACTGAGTGAGAGTGTTACTGTTCTTCTTCAGCTTTCTTGGAGCATTAGGATTGTAAGGAAGCCTCTGCTCTGTGTCCCATGAAGCTCTAACTCTCAGTGAAGATACAGAGAGCGTTTGCATTTTACGTGTAGTATCTAAGAGATAGAGGCTCTGTGAGTGTGAGGTACTAGCGGGGGACGCCATAGACAAGAAGCGCCCGACTTTCAACGAAGATATTTCTTGTGGGGGCGATAGAGTTTTTTTTTTGGACATTAAAATTGTTTTTTGGACTGGACAAAGCTTTTATTTGTTTTCTGAAAGGGATAATCAGTTTCATATCACCATGGGCCTATTGGACTCGATGTCGAAAGTGGGAGGCCAAGAAAAAAAAGATATTCATATTGGTGATCCAAGTTGGCCCGAAAAAACAAAGAACAAAAACAATGGATGTAAAATTAAAATTTTAGTTCAAATATAAAAAAATTTTAGGATTTTTTTTAATTTTTATTTCAATGGCACATCTAAAAAAATATTTCACTTATATAATAAATTCATTAATTTTTGCATTGATTTAATACATTTAAAATAATTTTAATTTTAATAATATATATGGGTTATTTAATAATAAATTTTATTTTGATTTATATGTATTTTTTAAATATTAAACTTAATTCACCTGAAAAAATTAATCATTGTTGTTACTAAAAAGTATTTATGTTGTCATATTGAAGCAAAATTCATATTTATACATATTTTTATACTTGGACTCTATTATTGTAATATATATATATATATATATATATATATATATATATATATATATATATATATATATATATATATATATATATATATATATATATAAGATGAGTTATTATTATTATAGAAATTACTTTTCCCTTATACTACAGGTGATCTCTTATTTATTTTGAATAATTTGACTAATACATAATATTGTTATTTGTTAATTCAAGTACAACTCTTTACTTTTACCCTTTTTTATTTTAAATAATTTTGATATCTACAAATATATTTTTTTTAAAATAGAAGCAATTTCACTTTATCTCACATATCATTTTTTCAGATGATATTAACTAAATGTAAGACAATTTTTTAAATAAATTTTTTCTTATAAAATAATTTTTCTTTGCTAAAAATTTAAAAAATCTTAAATAATCACTTTTTTGATTTTTCTTGAAATAATACAAGACTACCATATTTTAAAAAAAAAGTTAAATAAATAAATTAAAAATAATACCCACTTAAAATTTTACATGTTCATCTCTCCAAAGGGGAGAAAAAAATTTACGTGATGCAGCAAACGCTGAATAAAACTGCTTGTCCTTGTAGTGTAAACGTGTCTTCCAATTACTGGAGTGTGCCATCTTCTCCTCTTTTTGACTAGGTAGGTTTAGCTTCCCCCTTGCCAGAGAGAGACACCGTAGAGGCTTGGTTTTGCCCTTAGTTCTAGCTTCGTCGTGCTCCGGCCCCCTCTAGCTTCGTCGTCAACAAAGAATCATGAGCCGCTACGACAGTCGCTCTGCCGACCCTTCTTCCTACCGTGACCGGAGGAGGTGACCGCCGTTTATCCTTCCACCATATTCTCTAGCTTAAATTGCCCATGACCTATTTTCTCCCCCTTTCCCGATTATTTGATTAAGCTCCGAAATAGGCATACCCTTTTGTTGTTTCAATCAAAATTTATTTAATTTCGGCTTACTGTTTTCGCATTTTGGCTTGCTCAGTTTACATGCCCACGTAGCAAAAAACTTGCGTATATAACTGAAGTTAACTCTTCAATAATTTGTATAACAATTGATCCCTTTTTATTTTCAAATCGATCCTCTTTTAGTTGAAGCATTTTTTTAGGGTTTATCCACTGGAAAACATTAATAACTCCTAGTTGAATTCATGTTACGTTCAATGTTTTGTGAAACGAATGATCCGATGTGAGTAAACTTATTCCATCAATTACTATGTTAGTTATATGGATGTTTTGAAGTGATATATGTATGAGGGTCCAATTAATTGGGTGGGCTAATCATACGTTTGAATCAAGAATTTTGCTGAGGAGCTTCATTTTTTTCTTAGTGATTCGGGGCTAGGTGCACCTAGAGGGTATGGTGGTTCAGTCCACTCTTCATCAAGCAGAAGGGATTACAATGATGGTGGGTCTCCAAGGAAATTGAATTTGGATGGCCTGCCCCATTTTGAGAAGAACTTCTATAATGAATCACCAGAGGTGAGGACAATGACTGAGGCTGAGGTTAATGAGTATCGGTTGCTGAGGGAGATAACTGTTGAAGGCCGAGATGTCCCAAAACCTGTCAAGAGCTTTCACCATGTTGGTTTCCCAGGTACCTTGTTTTTGCTCTTTTTCTTTGTTTTAACTTTCCACCTTCTCGAGCTGTGTCCGAAAATAGTAATTTGGAGGGACTATTGATATTAAAATCCTGATTTGTCTGGAAGTAGGACTTTAGTTGTAGTTGTAGCATGTAGGAGTTAGAGGATTAGTTTTTTTTTTTTTTTTTGGTGAATGATTGCCAAGAAAAACAGCATAAAAGAAGGTTATTTTTCCTGTGAAGCATGGACACTGATACAATAATAGACATACATTTATATGTGTGTGTGTTTATTAATCCAATGTACCATAAAATCTAACACTATATTCATACATTGAAAACTAGTGGAACAGAATAGAAGACTCTAGATGAGAACTGACAGCTGACTTTTATACAATAATATTCTCTTTATCTGAGAAGTTTTATATTCTCATTTTCTATACCATTAAAGGTACTTCATACGTTGTCCAATGTTTTTTTTGTTGCTGATTTTCCTTAATTAGAAAAGGTCATTGTTGTTTGCTGATGTCACATTATATATAACTAGCATCTGATGTTTGTTAATTTTTTCACACCAAAATTTATATTTTGGTCATAGAAACTATGACAGTACATATCTATTGGAAAATCAGTTTGCTTGTATTATTACCCTGAGAAAATTTTCTATTCGATTATAACAGTATGCTCGTTTTACAACTTGATTTGATCCAGAATATGTTATGCAAGAAATTGCAAAAGCTGGCTTTGTTGAACCTACACCTATTCAATCTCAAGGTTGGCCAATGGCTTTGAAGGGGCGTGACCTTATAGGAATTGCAGAAACCGGATCAGGGAAGACACTTGCTTATTTGTTGCCTGCAATTGTACATGTCAATGCCCAGCCCATTCTAGGTAAGTGTTTGAAAAATTTAGATGATCAGGTTTCTTATTAGTTGTAAACTTTCTTCCATTTGTCTCTACCACCTTTGAGTTGTTGTTTAATATTTCAATAACACCTTTTTCAGACCCTGGAGATGGACCAATTGTGCTAGTCTTGGCCCCAACTCGTGAACTTGCTGTGCAAATACAACAAGAGGCTACTAAGTTTGGCGCATCATCGAAGATTAAGAGTACATGCATATATGGTGGGGTACCAAAGGGACCTCAGGTGCGTGATCTCCAGAAAGGTAGGTAGTGAAGTAAGTATTACAGACCCATGACTTGGGTTAATTGACTTCTAATGAACTCGTGCTTTTATTTTGTCATAATTGTGCATGTGATGATTATTCTGTTATTGTTTTTGGGGTCAGGTGTTGAAATTGTAATTGCTACTCCGGGAAGGTTGATTGACATGCTTGAGTCAAATCATACTAACTTACGGAGGGTTACATACCTTGTATTGGATGAGGCCGATAGGATGTTGGACATGGGATTTGAACCCCAGCTAAAGAAGATTGTCTCTCAGGTTAAGTTTGTGTTATTATTTGATTAATATGTTGAAATAGTAAAATTTCGAGGAATGTCATATTAAAAGCCTGGGAATTTGATGTGAGAGAAGGAAAAAGAGATGGATTATGATGTGTGCATTCTTGCCTCTAATTTTAAAATCTGTCTATCCTCTTGAGTATCTGATTATTTTCTGGTTTTTTATTTATGCAGATTCGTCCAGACCGTCAAACTTTATACTGGAGTGCTACCTGGCCGAAGGAGGTAGAGCAGCTGGCAAGGCAGTCCCTTTATAACCCATACAAAGTAAGATCTTTTCATGTTTGCACATGTTATCGTCTTTTTTTATTTCATTCCTATGTATGTTGAAATGGTTTATTTATTTATTTATTTATTTTAGTCTATTAAACAATACATGTGATCTTGTTCATGTGTGATATTGTATTTTGTGAAAACAACAACTTTATTGAAGATCAAATTAACAGTTTCTGTAACCACTGATTTTGCAGGTGATTATAGGTTCTCCAGATTTAAAAGCTAACCATGCAATACGTCAATATGTTGACATTGTTTCTGAAAAGCAGAAATATGATAAGTAAGATATGTCCTCTCTTATTTTATTTCTTCTATCTTCATCACCTCATCATATCAGTGGACCACCTGATGAAGTTATCTTATTTGTCTTTATTGTTTAGATTGGTGAAGTTGCTGGAGGACATCATGGATGGCAGCCGAATACTAATATTCATGGATACCAAGAAAGGATGTGATCAGATCACTCGGCAGCTCCGCATGGATGGTTGGCCTGCACTGTCAATTCATGGAGATAAAAGTCAAGCAGAAAGGGATTGGGTGCTGTCAGAGTTCAGATCTGGAAAGAGTCCTATTATGACTGCAACAGATGTTGCAGCTCGTGGTTTAGGTACTAAGCCATATCCGAACCCAACTATGTGGTCAACATTCTTAATTGATATAGAAGATTGAAGTAATGCTTTGACTCCAGTTGTGGAATTAGTCAGTAATTTTGTTGAAGGGGAAATATAAATATCTGATACGTTAAAGTTGGTGTAGCTCCTTTTAGCTTCGAATTTTTAAATAAATATTACTATTTGAATATTTAATTTTTTTCGAGTTCTCTTTCAACCCATATTTTATTATTAGATATTGTGTTCATATTTTGACATGTTATTACCTTTGTATTCATCACTTCTTAGATCATGTCTATTTCTTCTTGTGCAAGCAACTTATTAGTATCTGGACCAAATAATGTTGTGCCAACTTGCTATGCTAGTTTTTGATGTTTATGCTGCCAGCAAGTAGCTTGGCAATTTTCTCCGTAAATGGTAAATCTACATTATTGTTTGCAATTATAATTGATTTCTACTGTTGGTGGTCAATCTGATACCAATTTTTAGTTCTTTTTAATTTCCTGTTGTGACTTGAAAAGTTAAAGGCAGCTCTTTTGACAGATCACTTCAAATTTTATGTTAAAACAATTGAATTATGTCTTCTGTGCATATTGGGCAAAGAAAAAGCTTTTCTCTGCATTAATAGTTGTCTCTTATGCCTACCAAGTACCAACATAACTGCTAGATGAAATGTCACTTTTAAAACTTACACTAATAGCTGTGCATTTTGATCCTTAATATTGTTTGTTTGTTGACAGATGTGAAGGATGTGATGTATGTGATAAATTACGACTTCCCGGGATCTCTGGAGGACTATGTTCATCGCATTGGTCGGACTGGGAGAGCTGGTGCAAAAGGAACTGCATATACATTTTTTACTGCTGCTAATGCCAGGTTTGCAAAGGAGCTTATAACCATACTCGAGGAAGCTGGACAGAAAGTTAGTCCCGAATTGGCAGCAATGGGACGTGGTGCACCTCCTCCTCCAACAGGTTAGTTGACTGGTTTATCTATAAATTATAATTGAGCTTGCATGTACATATACATATATTGGTTCCCCATCCCCTTTGTTTGGCTGAAGGTTGTGTCTAAATTATGCCTGGACGATGTGGGACTTCCACGTATAATTCTATGTATATTTGATTGTGTTTTTGAGTGTTGTCACCTAGAGCACGCAAAGACTAGTTCTAAGAAAACAGCTTTTAAGGAGGGTGGAGTGGAGACCGATGACTAAGGATAGATATATGAGAGAAACAAGGACAGAGGGTTCTTGAGCGGAGAAATTTTTACTCTGTCCTCATGCACAGTCATAGTAGTCGAGTCAAGGATAAATTTTAAATCCATACCTCACTTCACATACCAAGATTTAAAAGTTACTCACAAAGCACATTAATGTTCAAAACCATTAACTAGTGTAGGTCATTGAAATAGTATGATTAGCATGAGCTACATTTTTAAAATTGTAAAACTATATGTAATGTAATAAATCACTTGATCTTGTAAACACCTTTTTATGATCAATTTTCATTGAGCAAGGTAATAATTTTTTGCATAAATCCAAAGGAATATGTCGACTACTCCTTGGCCTCACGCATTGGCCAAAATTAAATGCTACCACCAATTAATGGTAGCTTCCAGAGGGAGCTATCCCGAATTTGGCTTGTGAGGATTGAAAAACTGTAGTAGCGCCTGGGTCATTTGTGCTCAAGTTGAAAATGTTGGGGAGGGGATTTTTTCTAAATTATACCAGGATTGGTTTTCATTGTGCCCAAGTATGTATCAGTACTTTTCTGCTCACTAATTTTCTGTACACTTGGGTTTATGAAATGCTCCTTTACATATCTGCAATGATGAAACAGGTTATGGAGGTTTCCGAGGGAGAGGCTATAGCAGTGGTCGCCCACGGAGCTGATTGATGGAGGTTTGGAGCAAGTTACAATCGTGGCCTTGGTGTTATAACTGACGCATTGTATTTTCCTGCTTGCAAATTAGTGTTAACATGTAAGAATAGCAGTAGGAACTATTTATTTTTTATATTTTCATTAGGCTCATTTTTTATTTTCCTGTTTATTTCGGTCAAGAGTCATAGAACATGGAGAGGCTACGTATCTCTGTACCATCGAACAGTTGTTTATAGTCCACAGTTTATAGAACAACCCATTTTGCAGTCAGCAAGGATGAATTGAATTATTAGTTCACTGCATTGATTTTCCTTAAGAATCAGGTTGTTCTTACATTATCTTTATTTGAATGGTTGATTTTCTCATCCGTGACCAATCATCATTCTTTCAAGGGAGGGGTACATATTAGAAGATTCAAATCCTGCATAGCGTGCTTTCCTCTCGTGGAAAAGCGAAAAGGGGAGATCACTGAATATTGAATAATGAGGGGGTGAACTTCGAAAAAAGAAAGACAGCTAAGAAGAATTGAAATGCGAAGGAAAATTTTGTATAATTTAATTACATCTTGACAATAATCCAAAAATACCAACCTCTAAAATCTTGGGAGGTGAATTTGGTTAACTTATTTCTATCTCTTTCTTTCCCTTTTTCTCTCCCTCTAAATCTATCTCATTAACCATATTCTATAAGTTCGTCTTTATATGATTTTTTTTTTTAATTTTTTGGGGTATTTTACAATGGTGTTTCTTTTTACTTTGTCCTAAAAAAGATTTACTTTTTAAGTAACACAACTTATAAAACAAAATTACAACTAAAAGTATTTATAATGTTAAAAAAAATAATCCATTATAAAATTAATGTAAAAAATTTATATATGTTTAAATTATTATTATTGAAAATTTTATTTTATGTGTGATTTTCTTGTATAATTTAATTTTTGTAATTAAATAATTACTTTATAACAGTAACTATAAGTAGCTCCAAAATATGTGTCATCTAAAAAATTTTCAAGGAAGCGATTTGTTTTTTTGGTTTACAAAGGACCATAGGCTAGCCGAAGGAATGCCTTATGGATGGGAATCGTCTTGAAGACCTTCAGAGGATGTACTCACTCTTTTCAAGGATCAATGCCATTGAATCACTAAGGCAGGCTCTGAGTTCATACATCAGGAGAACTGAGCAGGCAATTGTTATGGATGAGGAGAAAGACAAAGATATGGTTTCATCCCTTCTGGACTGTAAGGCTTCTATTGACACAATATGTGAAGAAAGATTTTTCAAGAATGAAGCCTTCTGTAACACCATTAAAGATGCATTTGAGCATCTCATCAATCTTCGTCAGGTACTTTCTGTTTTTCTTGCTGTCTTTTTCAGCCCTCTTGTTGGTTAGTTTCCACACTGAAATGAAGAAATGTTCCCCAGATAGAAAGCTTCACCTAATAAATTTTAGCTCTACTTATGTGGGGCATTTCTCTTTTGTTGTAGCCTCTCCTTCCTTAGGTCTTTGATTCCCAGTCCACTAATGATAATCAAGGTGTTCATTGCCAAAATACCCCTTGTTATGCTCAAAAGAATATCATTCACACATGTTTAATTTGTGGAGCTAATAGGGTAGAGACAGAATAAGTGGATTGCAGGTTGAACAAAGTATTAAGTTGGTGATTTAAAACCCAGTTGGATAATTATTTTGTAATTATTTTTTAAATTACATAATTCTTATGATTAATTTTTTGCTTTTATCTTGAATGATTTCCCTCATGAGAAATCATACTTTAGTGCGTCACAGATCATGGCCTTCTCTATTTGGTCCATCATAGATGCTCGTTATCAATTTAGTCCCCGATAGCTTAAATCATCATCAAAATGGTCCATATGCCAGTGTGTTATTAGATAATTTAATGGAGCTGGTGACATGGCCCATTTTGATTGGTTGGTGACTCAAGGAAGCGATTTGAAGAAGAGCTCCGTCATCCAAAAAAATAAATAAATAAATAAATAAAAGAATGGTGCCAACCGCAGGAGTGATTTGTTAGGGTATACCGTATGCGTATAGAGTGAAAATATACTGTCACTGAAAGCACACGAAGACGAAGTTTAGGGCCGTAGAGCAGTGGTGCATGGTGGAAAGTTGGTGCCGATATCGGTAACAATGAGTGAAGGCGAAGGTCCAAAGCTCTACACCCACAAGCCCCGAAAAGGTCAACTCACCTTTCTCTTTCCCCAGAATCCAAACTGGATTTTCATTTTATTATTGAAAATACTTCTTCTTCTTTTTGGGAAAAAATTGTGAAAGCGATTTCTGAATCTCTTATTTTGGTTTCAAGTTGCTGACTTTGGGGTTTTGGTATCCGATCATTGATTTGCTCGTGTTTTTGAAAACAGAACAACTCAAGCAAGTTCGGGAACAACAAAAAGCGAAGCAGTTCTCCTCGCCGTCATCGTCGTCTGCGTCATCAGCGATGGGGACCCAGTCGCCGCCTCCGCCGCCGCCCAAGGAATCCTTTGCTCGTCGCTACAAATTCGTCTGGCCTATGCTTTTGGCTGTGAATCTTGCTGTTGGAGGTCATTTTCTTCACCCAATTGATCAACAGCAACAAATTTGTTTTTGAATCGGCTACGTCGTCCATTGTTGCTTGTTAGTAATTTGGAAATTATTGAAATGGGTTTTAACTGTAAAGATGTTATGTTAAAGAGGATTTATCTTTTCTGTGCTACTTAATAATAGTGTGGGCATGAGTATTTGTTGCTAGGATGGAGATATAGGAGGTTAATTGTCACTTTTCACTAAATAATCTTGGATTTTTCTGAGAGCTTTGACATAAGGATTATGTTGCAAACCTGCTATTTTAGTTATAAGTTATGGGAGAAAATCTAATTATTTGGGTTCGAAATTTCATGAGGTAGCATTCTAGTAATGTATGATTCTACCTATTAAGAAAGATGGAGGATGCGAAATTAACGCTAGGAGTTAAGTGTTAGCCTAGCAATATGTGATGGATTATTACTCGTGTTTTGCTAGTCATACATGCTAGAAAGGCTCCAGAACTAATATCATGATATTGGTAAGTGTTGAATGATCTAGTGAGTTAGAAAAAAAAAATTTTTTTTTAACATAACTCATATGGGAAGACTAGTTGGTTTTGGTCCTTTGTGGTTTCAATGGTGCATGAAATTGGGACATTGTCTTTGTTCATTGTCCTAGAAAGTTGCAGCCGGACCTGTGTGCATTGCTAAATTATTTTAAGTTGTATTCTGTGGGTTTTTGGGTGGGCGTTTTTGGTTTTTTTTTTGGAAGGGGGGGGGGGGGAGAGGGCCCCATACAGACATTTTTGGCCAAATTTTCAATATACAAAACATTCTGGTTTATTATCATAAAAACAAAATTCAGGTTCACTTCAACCATTGTTTCACTTTCCACTTTGACCTTGAACGTAAAATTAAGGTTCAATGCGTGTAATGTGTTTGAACTCTGTCCTTGTTCTATTTTACTTGAGCAGTAACTTTCACTATTTTCAATTTGTTTTTCTTTCTTTACGCTGTAAGAAGCAATTTATTTACTAACATGAATGTTATATCTTCTGAAAATTGGTTTTAAGTGCTTTTCCATGTATCTTCTCAGTTGTATCTTACTACAAAATTTTATTGGCAGTGATTCTGTAGTATTTGCTTTTGCCTCCACCAGAGATCAATATATATAATCAACCAAAAGCTTGTTATGTTGCTAATATGCAAATTAGCTTTGTCATTTGAGAGACTTTAATTTGAGCCGTTGCTTATGGATTTTATAATTTTTCTGTCATCCTTGATGCTTAATTTAAACCATGAGGCAATGAACACTTCCTATACCTTAACATGAATGAGTATAAATGATAGAGGAGAAAAGGTCCAAGATGAAAGACATATACAATATGGATTTCTTTTATTATTTTGTATGTTCCGGCTGTCCAGTGTTTTAGTATTTATTGAATCATTATCTATGGCTGCAATAATGGTGTAAAAGTTTGCAATCTGAAGATAGTTTTACAAATTTAGTTATTACTTTTACCAACATTCTTGGGGCTGCATATTCTGATGGTTTACATGTAGAGTTAAAATATTTAGCACCAAACACCTCACCAAACAACAAAAAATTTAACACCAATTTCTCATACCCAACATTATTACTCACCAACTTGTGTAGCAAAAGTTGTTCATAAATCTGGTAACTGTTTTGTTTAATTCTCTAATAGTATACTGGCTAAATCTGGCCTTACGTCTGGCTTCTCAACTAAGGTTCCACTAAACTGAGAATATACAGGAATAGTTGTTAGTTGTCACTCTTTTTACTACGTTAACATACGAGGATAGTTATTAGTTTTTAGCAAGTTGTAATTTAGTGTATTAATCTTTCTCGGACTTGGTTTTCTGATCACAACTTTAGTCTGCTTATTTTATATTAAGTTGACCTATCTTGATTTAGTTCTTCATATTAGACTGATGGTTGTTTGAACTCTGTAGCTTATTTGTTTATGAGGACAAAGAAAAAAGATACAGATGTGGAGGAACAGCATGCGACTCCCATTTCAACTGAAGATACTACAGCTTATGTTGCTGAGACATCCGTGTCCTCACCACCCGTCACAGAACCTGTGATCAAACGAGAACCAATTGCAGAGTACCAGCAGCGTGAACTGTTCAAGTGGATGTTGGAAGAGAAAAGGAAGGTCAAACCAAAAGATCCAGAGGAGAAGCGAAAACTTGATGAAGAGAAAGCTGTTCTGAAACAGTTCCTTCGGGCTAAGACTCTCCCAAATATCTAGGTGTTCCTCACCAAAACAAAAAGTATTTGAATTCAAATGTACTTCAATTGATTCCTTGAATAATTCTATTCTCTGTTTACTTACTCTGTTGGTGATGATGTTTAAGATAATGTTAGTGGAGACTTAACAGTGATCAATGTACAGATTCCCTCTTTGTGGATAATATCATTTGCAAAAGTTATGGGCTAAGGTTTTTCTGATCAAATGTTTTTTCAAGGAGTTTGTGACAATTGATGTGTCATAGGTTAGTTGCTTGCTCTGATGATAGGTCTAATAAATGCTACTATTCTGTAAAATAGATTTCATTTGTACTTGCAATGGGGTTATGCATGAGGGAATTGAACTTCAATAAAATCTTCATAACAAATGTTATGCCAGGATCTGGGAATATAACATCTGCCATTAACAAGCCTCCAAATAATCACACCATCGTTCCAGAAATTCATATCTACAGCCTATCTTTCTGACTTTCCTGTATCTTTTGTAGAACTATCAATTTTGTGAATATTATCCTTGAGATTGAACCAATCTATCATTCTATGGGTGTCTTCACGAGTATACATTGGAACAACTTCTATCATTAGACATTAATGTCTCTCTTTAATCTCATTGGTTATTTCCAATTTCCCATGCTGAGCATATTCTCCAGGTTTGAACACTGAAACTAGAGATCCACATGGGCCTAATGCAAGCATGCACAATTTCCAAAAAGGATGTGGACAAGGGAACTGTGCAGACGGTACGGTTCCCACAACATGCAAGCTTCCATTACCAAGCCAACCACCAAATAGGTTATTTCCTGAACTCCAAGTCTCTCTTGAAATACATCCTTAAAATATTAGAAACTGCAGATTATGGTCCAAGTTTCTCAAAACTTCAGAGAAAATATAAATATATCCGAATTCTTTTCTGGGATTCTTATAGGTGTATAATTAAATAAATGTATCTCAAACGAGATAGAATAAGAGCGCCGACTGATCTCTGATGCCATGATGATATTGTAGTATGAACGTTGAATTAAAACGCGTAAACCTAGGGTAGGTTGTTTAAACCAAGAGATTAAAGCGAAGCTGAAGAATTGCGTTTAGCAATAGAAAAACATTAATAATCAAGAAATGGGCCAATGTGAAATTAATATATAAAAAGAAATTAAAGAACTGTGGGACAACAGTCAAAGAGAGGTTTACAAAAGCTTAATCAAAGTTGGGCACCCATATGAAATCTCTCCTTGGAAAAGAGATGGTTCACTTTTAGATGCATGCTTTCCTAGACAATTGGCACTCTATTTGTGCTTGGTCCAATTAAAAGAATATACTACCACTCCCCAATACCTTTAAATAATTATCATTCAAATAATGAAGAGTAATTTTTGTAAAGAGAAGGAACGGCACATGTGCATCTAGCATATAATATAAGAAAGGATTCTAAAAGAATTAGCCTAGTTGGTAAAATAATAATAATAATAATAACATCTCTTCTTATTAATGTATGTATTATTTATTTAAAAGTATTTATAAATAAAATTTTAAATACACTAAATAACTGTGAAGGAGTTGGAAAAAGATTTAGTATGGACTAAAGTTTATATATATAAGTTTTGAGACCGGGGACGATGATAATGATGATGATGAACGAATGTTTATTGAGTCTCACATGAAGGCACGAGGACACCCAACTGCCACTGCCAAAGGAAGAAAGAGGACGCCTTAATCCACAGTTCCACAAGAACAATCATGCCCTTGTGGGGACTTCCCTATTACCTTCTAATTGTATATCAAAACAAAGTCATAAAACTCAATCCTCATAATTCACGATCTGAGATGCAAAAAGCTTTTTCTTTTCACCTTAGTGTATTTGACAATTTTTTGGACTATGAAACTGGAATATGACCCAACACTGCAAATGAACTTATTTGGCCAAAACCATGGGCAAAAACAGAGGCACTCCACCATGGTGAAATATAGAAATACAGCTAGTATCCTTACGAAGCTTTGGAAGCATATTTACTATATATAGCCTTTTAGGTTTCTTGACTAAGATGAAACCTAGTGTCTATTCTTGAGAGTAATACTAGTGTCTTAAACCATCCTGGTCATAAAAAATAGATATTTCACCAGAGAAAAGAAAAAGGTCCGCAGATAAAGGGAAGCAGAGTTGAACTATTTATCTAAGCAAGCGGAAACAACGTCAAATATGATCAAACCTTTTACCTTGCAAGTGTCTCTTTGAGCTCTCTTTCTATAGGTCTATGGCTCGACCCATCGGGGAAGTCGTGACAGATAATAAGGTATTACTCTTAAACAGACATTCTTAACCCGATTGAGAGGAAAAAAAATGTTGACCCAGCTAAGTCCATAGCAGTAAAAAAATTTCTCTTTGGCTCGAGAATAAAAGAATTGAAGGCAATCTATCTATATTGCTTAGTTTATTATGCTTTTCTCAATGCATAATATAAATGTCCTGCCTAACACAGCAGGTTAGCTCAAACTCTTTAGAGAAAAAAAAAAAAAAAACTCTCTCTCTTGCACGCCTTCACACACATGCACACTCATTCTTCCATTAAAAAACGTTGTTATTGCTGTGGCCACCATATGATTACGCATATTTAAGCCAAAGCTAGTTCATATCATAGAGAGAGCGTGCGGGCGTGCGGGAAAATGATGATGGATAGTATTTGGATTGTGTCTGTGACAGCATTTCTCTTGTCCACTATAATCCTCTACAGGAACAGATCAAAGTACAGAAATCAACTCCCATTAGGCACTCTTGGATGGCCTTTTATCGGCGAAACCGTCGAGTTTATTTCTTGTGCTTACTCTGATCGCCCCGAGAGCTTCATGGACAAACGACGCCGCAGGTAAGTTTATAAGTAACTACTTTTAGTACCCGGACTATGATTTTCATGCACGGCAAGAATTTAGTTCATCTTACAGTAATTCAACTTGTTTCATGGCTATTCCTATACGAACTTCAAAGGGTAATGCTATGCGCAGCTGCTTCAAAGTTCATTATGTCTTGGTTTTGCCAACAGAGTTGAATCTACAAATTGACAAGGATTTGGATGGGTTTAATTGTTGCAGGTATGGAAAGGTGTTCAAGTCACATATATTTGGAAGCCCCACTGTTGTTTCCACGGATGCAGATGTTAATAGGTTTATTCTGCAAAGTGATGCAAAGGTTTTCGTTCCTTCTTATCCGAAGTCTCTTACCGTGTTGATGGGGGAGTCTTCTATTTTGCTTATCAATGGAAGCCTACAGAGGAGAATCCATGGACTCATTGGAGCTTTCTTCAAGTCTCAGCAGCTTAAGGCTCAGGTCACCGGAGATATGCAGAAGTATGTCCAAGAATCAATAGCAAATTGGAGGGAGGACCACCTCGTATACATACAAGATGAAACCAAAAATGTTTGTTCTGTTTCCTTCTCTCTCTGCGGGTGTGTGTGTGTGTGTGTGTCTGCCCCTCTCTCCCACGTGGTTTAGGGGTCAGAGTCTATCTCCAAAGTTTGAACTTTTATCTCTACCTCCAAGCTTACGGTGACTTCTTGAGAAGAGTTCCAACAGACACAAAATAAAATCAAAAGATTCTCGCTCTCTTAAAGCTATCTTCTTTTATGAGAATAACTGTTTCAAAATTGCCATCTTTCTTTCTCTCTCTCTTTATGTTTTTGTATGAGTTGTAAAAGTAAAATTGATGTTTGAGTTGTCTCTCTGGCTCGTACTTAAGTTTGAAGATGATCTAGCCAGAAAGTGAAAAACCCAGTTGTCTTTATGGGGATCATAATCATTTTTCATGAATTATGAAGCCTTGAAATTGAGATTCACAATTATGACGTTACATCTTTTTAAGATCTCGACAAGTACTTTTTTTCTTTTTTGTCTCCAGATTGCCTTTCAAGTACTAGTCAAGGCTTTGATTAGTTTGGATCCAGGCAAAGAAATGGAGCTTCTAATGAAACACTTTCAAGAATTCATCTCTGGCCTTATGTCCTTACCCATAAATCTACCCGGAACTAAACTTCATCAATCTTTACAGGCAAGTTTATTAGAAATTTCTTTCTTTTACTATTTCACGCTAAGCCTGTTAGTAATGACTTGACTTTTGGGTTCAGGCCAAAAAGAAAATGGTCAAACTAATCCAGAAAATTATCAAAGCTAAACGAAATAGTGGCATCTCCAAAGTTCCAAAAGATGTAGTGGATGTGCTATTGAATGATGCAAGTGAGCAACTGACAGATGATTTAATAGCAGATAATATGATTGATATGATGATTCCAGGAGAGGATTCAGTGCCAGTTCTTATGACGCTAGCTGTGAAATATCTATCAGAATGCCCTGCTGCTTTGCAACAATTAACGGTATGCCATATCTTCTCAAAAGAAATTTCAATGAAATTTGTTTTACCATAACATCAGAAAATTACATCATCGTAAGCATTGTCAATTTCTAACCATGAAGTAAAATCCTGAATTCACCAAGCCAATGTGAAAGAGTGTGTGCCTTTAAAATTGTACGGGAAAAAAATTTACCCCAGCCCTTTTAAAAAAAAATTCAGTGTTCCTAATGGACAAGTCTAAAAGTAGAATAACTTTTTTGTTATTTTACTGTATAAAAGTCATGTTTTGTGACCCTTAAGTCATTTTTATTATTTGTCCTTTCATTCCTGTTTTGCTATCAAAGATTTAATTTTTTAAGCACAAATAGGCACAAGTATCCAATAGGGGTTTGTCCTTGACATACTAGCTACATGGTAAGGAACCGACAAAAGAGGGACCAACATCACACTCATGGAATTTGATCTGCATTTTGAGGAAGACTCCAATTCAAACCTAAATGACCAAACGCTTTTGTTAGATGCGTATGGATCTTTTTTTCTTCCCATTAGCCAATGCTTTTAATTATCTAGGAGGTATTAGGATAAGTCACCTATCATTATCGTTTGATCCTTATCACATAGAACATGTGGCTTTGAAAAAATCTTAGAATTAATTTTCTGATTAGATTTTAAAATAATTTTTAATGATCCTCAGGAGGAAAATATGAAGCTTAAGAAACTCAAAGATCAGCTTGGGGAGCCCTTGACTTGGAGTGATTACTTATCATTGCCATTTACTCAAACTGTAAGGCACATGGCTCCTCGTCAAAGAATCTCTTGAGAAAATCACCCATTGTTTTTTAAACTAATTTATGTGTTCTATTTATATAGGTGATTACAGAAACTTTGAGGATGGGAAATGTTATAATTGGTGTCATGCGAAAGGCCATGAAAGACGTTGAAATAAAAGGGCATTTAATACCAAAAGGGTGGTGTGTTTTTGCGTATTTTAGATCAGTTCATTTAGATGACAATAACTATGACTGGCCTTACCAATTCAATCCATGGAGGTGGCAAGTAAGAGAGATTCTCTTCTTTTTTAGTATAAATTTTGTTTCAATATATGCTATTGGTTTAGCTTTAAGTGATGATTTGGGAAAATTACAGGACAAAGACATGAGCAGCTGCAATTTCACTCCTTTTGGAGGGGGCCAAAGGCTGTGCCCTGGTCTTGACTTGGCCAGGCTGGAAGCTTCTATCTTCCTACACCAATTTGTTACTCAATTCAGGTGATTATACTATTCGCACTTCTAATGAGTGAACGTAGTGAGTCATTATTAAATGCTATCATGCCCAAAATTAGGACTTCCCCTTTAATAATCTTTCCCTGTTCCATAGGAGCAAAGACAAGAGAGATTCTTAGGTAAATTTGATTTACAAAAGATAAGTAGACATGTGAACATGTTGGATTTAAATCTTACTAAAAATTGTGCCTAAAATATTTATATATTTCTTCATAATTAACTTGGCCTACTTATCTTTGTAAATTGGGCTACTTAAAAAAAATGTCCAGAGGCATAATCATAACAGAAGACATGAAACTTTCTGCCATTCTGAGAACTAGTAGCGTTTAGAATGGCTTTTTCTTTACATTATTTTCTTTTTAAAATTCACTCATACTTTTCTCTTTTATAATTGACTTTGCAACCAGAAAAATCATAGATTCCACTAATATACCCAAGGGGTTTTCCTGCATATGGACAAAGGTCGAATCATGCAGGAAAAGTTGAAAAGTTTATGGGGGCCAGAAAGCCTTACACAGTCCATCAGGAAAAAGCTATCTGATTCTAATATTTTGTGGTGTATTATTTGTTGACAAACCCAGTATCAAATTACTACCAAAGCGACAGGTTGTCTTAATCGTGAGGGAAACTATGATGCTTTCGGAAACTCACCGAGCTGTTAGTCCACGTGAATCCTTACTCACCAAAAACTATAGGATTTTGAACCATTCTGTCATTCACCACTTCCTTGAGTTTACAGGCATATAAAAAAGGGAAAGAATTTGACTGGTCAAGTGCCCCCAATCAAAGTCTTTGTCTTCTTCTTGATGGTGCTAGTGGTTCACAATCTCCAAGCAGCCATTAAAAAAAAAGGGGGTGGTGGTGGTGGGATATAAGACTGGACCAACTTGAATAGTCCGTTAGGAGCCAACTGTTCAAGACACATAGAATGTTACTTAGTTCGAGAAGTACATCCAAGTCCAAAGAAAAAAGAGAAGTACATAGATGCGATCTCTGTGTCTATTGGAGCTGTTCTTTTTTACTTATCTTAGCTAGAAGTCGGTTTGCCTGTTGTAAACAAAGTTTCTCATGCCTTATAATATTCCTTATTGCACATGCTTCTATGAAGATGTGGCCTTACAAAGTGGAAAAGATACTCCAAGGAGTGATCTTGGTCAAATTGGGTTAGGTGGACACAAAGCCCTTGATGATTTTAGTCAAGCACCCTAAAACTAGGGATCTGCTAGGTCTGCATAATATGCAATCTTATAGTGCTTATTTTTGTTTTTTTTCTTAATTTTCTAACACCTCTAAAGCATTCCTTTGCTTTATTTAGCTTGTTTTAAACATTTAAATGAAGAATAAATATTATTAATAGTTTTAGACATCTCAAAAGTTTAATCATTTCACATGCAGATGGTTTGCTGAAGAAGATACAATTGTGAACTTCCCCACAGTAAGAATGAAAAGGAGAATGCCAATCTGGATAAGAAGAGTGGTGGAATCTTGAGCTGATTTGGTCAAAGAAAGATGTTAAGTAACTTTTCTACACTGGCACAGTACAACCAGTATCTGAAAAAAGACAAAATGCAGAAGAAAAGGGGGGGCTCAAGAAGTGAGTGGTTTATGTGAACACACGTGTGGGAAGCTTCATAAGCTTTTGTCCTCTTGCATAGTCCATGCACTTAAAATACAATGATAATAAAAAAAATGTTTCATCTTTTGGGGGACCCATGAATTAGGCATTTCACTTTCACCAATTCTTCTTTCCAATTTTACCTACCTAGTATATGCACAGGTGTAATAAAAAGGTTGATCGTAAGGGGGAGCACTCTCATCTTTGTTTTTCAATGTAGTTTCTCTTTTCCTTTCTCTTCCCACTTTTTTGTCCTTTTATTCTCTTTCACTTTCTTTCTTCGGGGAGGGAAGATGGCGAGGATTGAATAGATGAGTAAAGTGGGCATGGACAATAATAGTTTATGGGTCCCATAATATAATGATGACATTCATAGGACAACTTGCTGGAAGTGCATTTAAATTCTGCATTATTCATACTTTAGGTAGGGATGATTGGAGTAGCAAAGTGAGTATCCAAGGAGCCCCACTGCCCATCAGTTTGGTCTGTGAAGCAGCTTCATCTTAAAGGAACTAAGAGCAGTTTATGGGTTTGAGATTCTAGATCCTCCATCCTTGAACTCTTCTGGATTATTTATGTACCTTTGAATCACCTTAAATAAAGACTAATATGTTGTTTCATTAAGAATGCTTTCCTTTCTTATTAAGAAAAGATAGTTCATTTGATTGACAGAAAATTGGATTACTTATAAGATGGGTTTCATTAAGAATGATCAAATCATCAGTTGTGTATTGAAATAGACTTACTTATCATTGCCTCTTTCTTTCTTGAGGATATGCATTTCCATTTACCTAGTTTTGGTTGCTACAGTTATGAATGTAATTTCCATGTTGTTTCTTCCTTGCTTTCTTGTGCAAGTTCAGTCAATCACGTTATCCATAAATTCTACTTATAGATGAATGAAAATTAACAAAAGAACTATAACAGAGAGAAATCTTACTAATACAATCTGTCCTAGCAAAACTCCTCATAATAGCTAATGTAAATCATCTCAAGAGTTTGACAAATTATTTGAATAGGACCATCAAGTTGGTAGCAAATGGCAATAACAAGATGCAATCACGTTAATAGTTTGTATAATTTTTGTGTGAAAGTATTAGTGATCCCCAATAAACACCTCTATTTAAGGTCCATAGTACTTGCCCCCTGCTTTTATTTGACTAGAAGTAGAATCAAGTTTCTTTACACTTTTAGGAACATCTGAAAAAACATATTGGACTATTTTTTTTAATATGGAAATCATTTAGTTAGGTATGTTTAGAAGAAGATAAAAAAAATATTTCTCCCTTTATCCATTTTTAAATTTTCTAATTGTGTCCCAAAAAAATGCTACGTACAAATTGTAACTACATAGCTGTTTGTATCCAATACCCTGACTCAATTTTATTTGTGTTAAACCTAGATACAGATACATAAACAGTTGTTGGCACTTGTTGGTTGTGACTTGTGGGTTTGAACAGTGTGCAGTAGTTCCACCTACTTAGGTCCTATTTAAATAACATAATTTATAATTTATTAAAATTTTTTATCAATATAAGTACTTTTATATTAAAAAAATAGTATTTAAATAAGTTTAAATAAATAACTTATCAATTCTCAATAAGTTAATTTTAACTTATTTTATAAGTCAATTTTTTAAATTTATTAAAAAAAAAATTTTCAAAAATTTAAATTCACATGACCAGAAAGTTATTTTCACTTTTACAAGTTAAAATTTTATCAAAACTATACTCTTCATCTTCCTCCTTTTAACAAAACTATATTCAAATATTTTAAAAATAATTTATAAATTTGAAAAATATATAATATAAACTTTTTTTATATAATATTTTATTTTATAAATATTTAAATAAATTATTTAACCAAATTGGGTCTAGTAATCAAATTGAAAAATGCTATTGTAGATTGGATATTTTCACAATTCTGGGCTTTGAATAAACAAGAAAGGATAGTGGGTATAGACTGTAGAATTGGATTTCAGCCTATTCATCTTTAGGCCTAGGAAGCCAATCCATTGGGCTAAAATGTTCAATCTGCGACCTCGCCTACTTGGTAAATGTGAAACCAAGCTTGCAGAGGCCCAAACTAAATTCTTTTTTTTTTAAAATGAATAATATTGATTAACACAATCTTGTTGAGCTACAAAATAGTCAAATAGATAATTATACTCAAACATTAGATCTACTTGAACTAATAATTCTTATTAGGTGACCTTTGGTACGGGGAATATTTTAATATTCTTAACAAAATGAGCTCTGGAAATAATTTTTTTTATATTTAGTGCTAGAAATAAAATAGTATGTCCAAGTATAAAAGATACTTAAGAATGAAAATTTAGAAAATTTTGTTCCCACCTATGGAGGTGACACTGAAAAATTTCCATGGAAACAAAAAATTTTTAAAATGTTAAAATTATTTAATGATGTCTACTTTCTTTAAAACATTATCGATTAATAAAACAACATAATAAAATAAAAGTTATAATTTTATGTAATAAAATATAATACATAAAATATAAATAGAATGTAAGATTTAATATGTAAAATAATAAATAAAATAAAAATATATAATATTTAAAAATAATAATATGTAATATCATGAATAATAAAAATATAGTAATACATAAAAACAAAATATGTAAAAAATTGTAAGAATATTTTTTAAAATTATAAAAAATTCTAAAAAATGTAACAAAATATTTCTAAAAATTTAAATGATGAACCAAATATGAGAATATGGTACTCTCGAGAATATGATTTCCATATTCTTAAAATTGCCACCTGACATAAAAATATTTGATTATGCAAAACAAACCCTCCATAAAAGTAGCTATAGTGGCAAAAATATTAGGTTCACATATTTTAAAAATATATTAAGAAACGTTGTACCTTTAAACAACAACAGTGAGTATGCATGTGTATTTTATTTTACTATCTCATCAAATATATCCGCAAAAATATTAAGAAAATATGTAGATTTTACTTTAGTATCAATTTTAACAATGTATGAACATAAGCGATTATTATTTATTTTATGTATTATATTTTATTATATAAAAGTATTATTTTTATTTTATTCTATTATTTATTATTTATTATAACATAATGGTAATGGTTTGTGCTTCTTCTTTTTTTGTGTTCATGTTTTGCATCATTGTATAATAACAATGATTTGATGTATATATTATTGTATCAATTTAATAACATGTATTTTTATATCTTTTAAAATTATTTGTAATGCTAATATTTTTTTGCTATTTTTTAATTTAAAATTTTTTCTTTTATAAGGATATTTTTAGAAAAGCTAATTATATTTTTAAAAATATTTTACGTAAATCAAATATTAAAATGAAATTTATTAAGAATATATCATATTACTTTCGGATTACCAGATTAACAATATAATATATTTTATCAATTTTTTTATGTATTTTATTTTTTTTAAAAAAATTTTATTGACAGTACAAGATTCTATGAACCAAATGTTAATTTAATAAAATATTACCAGTTAGCTTGCAATCTACGTGAAACTCACTTTATGCAAACACTTGTTGCGTAGATAGCATCCATGAACAGTAATGAGTCTCTGTTTTCTTTAGACAACCCAACTAGAGAGATTCAGATTACTATGGAGAAAGCTATGGGAGCCAATCCAACGAGACTGCCTCAAGTGCACAAATTTTCTTCGGCTCTTTCTCGAGTAAGAGATTTAATATTATACAAACAAATAAATTATTGGAAACAATATTTTATTACCTTGAGTAAAAATCAGAATGTGACGTATAATTAGAGACAGAATCACAAGTTTATATTTAATTATATTGATTTTTGTGGTGGATTGTCTGCCATAGACGAATCAAAAAAGTGATTTTTTTTTTTTTATAGAAAAGAAATTGTAGGCTGTAATAAAAGAAAAGAAAAAAATCTACAAATTCGTAACCAAACACCCGACTTTGATAAAATGCCGCCCTATATAGGGAGTCCGTCGCGCAGACCAAACTCCAAATAGATGTCACTGGACCCTGCGGCCTCCTTGCCTATACAGCCATTTGATTCCATCTATTCTCATCTGGAATCCTGCAGAACCCACATCTCCTCTACGACTACGTTTATCTCCAGGTATTCGTCTTATTTTTCTTTGTTCGATCGGAGAGTTCCTCTGAGACCCAAATTTTAAGGTTTAGTATTCTCTTAATGCTCCGTACTTTATTTCTTCAATAAAATCGCGGACTTGGGTTTCGTTCTTACCTCATTCTTTGATTACTGAAGTTACTCTTTGCATCTTCGATATGGGTTTTTATTTTTATTTTTATTTCCCTTCCGCGTATTTGTTGATGCTCATAGCAATGAAAACCTAATGTTTCTAATTCAAAATTGTGTGAATACATATATTTCATTGCTAGACAGTCATTCTCCGATGGACCCTTATGTCAAGTTTTGATCTTTTTAAACTCTGGACAAAAGGTTTTATTGCTCAAGTTCTGATCTTTTTCAACTCTGGACAAAGATTTCATTGCTGAAATATTAGAAGTTAGAACATCAATATGGAAGTAATTATTTCCGTGTTTGTTCTTTTAGGTAGCTTCAAATGGCAGGTAGGAACCGTGGTCCCAGAGAAGCCATGAATGACCGCCGGGGCTACCCACCTGAAGGGCCTTTCATTCGAGGGCCTCCAATGCCCCGACCACCTATGCCTCCTTTTCCATCTCTATTGGAAGAGGAGGTTGAAATGCAGCATGCAGAAATCCGGAGACTGATGGCAGATAACCGTAGGCTGCTCGAGGACCGAATGGCATTTCAGCGAGACCTTGCAGCTGCTAAAGAGGAACTTCATCGGATGAATCTTGCCATTGGTGACATTCATGCAGAACAGGAGCTGCATTCAAGGGAGCTTACTGAGAAAAGACTGAAGTTGGAGTCTGACCTTCGGGCAACTAAGCCCTTGAAGAATGAGGCTATACAATTGCGAGCTGAAGTTCAGAAACTTAATAATGTTAGAAAAGATCTCGAAGGGAAGGTTCAGACACTAACCCAAGATCTTTTGAGGTTACAAGCTGATAATCAACAAATTCCTTTGTTGAGGGCTGAGATGGATGGCCTGCACCAAGAACTCATGCGTGCTAGGTGTGTGGCTCAATTGCTAATGGGGTTTTTATTTTCTACCCTCAAACCCTTTTGTGATATGCATTTTATAGTGAGAAACTAAGTTTAATTATGACAATGAAATTGTTATTCTAGAACCATGGTGGATTACGAAAAGAAGGCAAACTTGGAGTTGATGGAACAGCGACAGGCAATGGAGAAAAATTTGGTTTCCATGGCTCGGGAAGTTGAAAAATTACGTGCTGAGTTTGCTAGTTCTGATGGCAGACATTGGGGTGCTGGTATGAACTGTTTGTACTTTATTGTTCTGTGAATTCTGTTCTTTTTAGAACTTTGGTGATCCTCTGGTAGATATCTCCTTGTCATGTATCACTTGGCAATAGGGGTTGCGGGAAGAATGATTTTCTATGGTAGCTTTCTTTTTCTGTCTCTGAGTATGGACTATACATCCTTTCTTGCTCTTTTGGTGAGATGTAATTTTTTAAGGAAAACTAGAAGATCTAGGTTATTATGTAGTATCGTAGTTCGCCTTGTGCACAAATGCATATCAAAGAGGATAACTTAAAAAGGGGGGGATGATTAAGAAGAAATATATAGTGGTGAATTATCAGTGACTGAATGGTCATTGAAATTGAGTGCTATCAGGATAACCATACTTCAAGGTTCAAACTGAGAAAAAAATGTGCTCAAAACTGTGAAGCAATCTTGATTTAATCAAATGCCCAGAATAATTGGATACTCATCTACTTTGAAGACACAAAAAGACGCACCCCAATTATGTTGAAGCCTTAAGTTATAACCCTGAAAAATAAAATCATTAATCATGATTAAACAAACATCCCTAACCCATATAATTAATTACAAAGTACAGAGATATTATTCTTATTCTATTGTCCAAGGGTTTTCTTCACATTCTGCTTCATCATTTATCAAGGTGGGCCTTATGGAACGAAGTTTGGCAGCCCAGAGAGGCGTTTTCCAGCTCCATATGCAGATGGATATAGTGTCCATATGGTATGTGCCCTCCTAAATTAAGATCTACATTTCCCCTTGATCTGTCTGGGTTTCATATACATTTCATGTGCTGCTGTGCAGGGTAGTGCTGAGAAAGGTCCTCTGTATGGGTCGGGTGCTGCTGCATGGGGAGGACATGAGAAGGCTCGCACGAATCGTCGTTGAGATCCTTGTAATTGCTGTTGGAGATGAAGAGAGGCTCCCCCATCACTCTTTGGCTTACTGTCATGAGAATAGCTGAGATAAATTATCAAGTCCTTCTATGTTCACATCACTGGTCATTTATCTGGATATATTGTTAGTCCTAAACTGACATATATAGATTTTAGTGTTGCTTTGCTTTTATCATAATGTTTATCTTGCTGCAATATATCTGAATTTATACTTTAGTATGATGGAATTCTTCAATCTTATCTATCTTTTATGGATAAATATTTCATGTTTCATATTATGATTGTTATTTTGTTTTTTCAAATTGATTCTTCTTAGAAGTCTTTCTTTGGGGGTAAAGTATTCTTTTCTAGATGGACCCATGGAATGTGACGTTGATGTTTTGTCACTCCTGCATGCTGAATTATGTGGGCCGAAGTTCAATGTATGATAAGTTTGTCAAGCTAGCAATATTAGAAGATGCGATATAGGTAATTTAGTTTGTACTCTTGCTGTCAAACCTCCTGCTTAAAGTCCTACCTATGCAGTTCAATGAGTGGTGATGTTCAGTGCGGTAGTACTGTTTTATGTAAAGGTTACGGATGGGTGATTTTGGCATTAGTGCTATCTTATGGAGTATTTGATACTTGGAAATCCGTTGGTGAAGTCATCACTGTATAGTATATTGGTGCATTATTCATTTTAGGTTATGCTTTTTGATACCAATGTGAAGTTGTGAACTGAAAGAGAAGGTACATTTTGACAGAGACTATGGAGCATGTTGCCCAATAGGTTAGAATTATAGATAAATATAGGTTTCCAACTATTCTGAGATCAGATGAATTTATATATAACCTAATTCCCAGTGCTGATTTTTTTGGTGACCTGGGTTTCATTTGACCATTGCCTATGTGGTCCTGCAATTGGCTAGGTAGGCGTCCAGCAAGCAATTTATTTGGAAATATCAATTTTTTTAGTGACTTTATGTTGCTAATAATCTGGGCTGTGTATATATATTGTCCATTTCTTGAAGAATAAGTTGTGGACTTGTCAATGAGGATTTGTGTTTTAGGGCACACTATTTGGTTAGGTTGCAAAATCTATAAGCATTTTTTGTTCCTTATACTCCCTGCTAAGTTGCCAATGGTCACTTCAGCTTTTTGATGGCTTGGAGGAGAGTGCGTGGTGTAAGTATGTTGCCTTTGTATTGAAGTGGTGTTATATTTAGCTTATAGTTGAAGTGTGCAACCGCTTGTGCTTTTCTGTAAATCTTGAGGAAAATGTGGTACTCTGCAATGTTGCTCCAGCAATTGAGGGTAGCCAGAATTTGGATGCAGCAGTTACAGTTGAAGTATTTTGAACTACGTTTGGGTCCTTCTGTCGGATATTTAATTGTTTAATTAGACCTTGGAGGCTGTACATTGGTAAACTGTATACTGAGATTGGTATCAATTATGAAGTGTTATTTTGCTCGAGAAGCCAAGTTGATAAAAAATGTCATGTTTGACATACCACAATGGTACTCTTGTGAATTATTCATTTGAAGTGGACCACAAATTGCTTGATTTGAGAGTGATTATAAGATGGGATGTTGGAGGTAGCAGAAAAAATCTACCTGAGACTAGGCGTTAAGCAGATGTTATTAGTTTTATCACCCTTTCAGTCTTGAAGGAGAGAAACAATCCTCTTCTAGTTTTGTATCTCATACTGTCACGAAGTTCTGATTCTTCATATTGTATGAGGTGCTGATATTTCCATTGTTGAAGATACTCCATGACACAAGATTCTTGTATATTGCTGGTATCACTGTGGTATATCTGAAGAAAGGATTGTGGGCCTGCCATGTGCCTTGAGGCCAGCAGCTGATCTGAAGCTCATAGGCAAGTATTCTGCTTCTCTTTAGCAGTCTGAATGATGTAACAAATATAGAATTTTTCTGTGTGTTACCCTGCTGATTGCCATCATATAAGATTTAGGAATTAGCATGCTGCTTAATTTGGAACTTAATCGATGCTGACCTAAATTGGGTTATGGGATCGATCATCTTCGCATTTTGTTTCCTGTGCTGTCATCTAACCCAAATATTAGTGTCATGTTAAGGAATTTGAAATGTTAATTTAACTAGAACAATAGTATATAGTTACTTGAGACCTTTGATTTGATAATTTCTAGCAGTACCTGATTTTCTTTCCATTGCTGGCTATGAGTTTGTCATTCCTTATTATTGTACAGGGAAGCAGACTGTAGGTATAGCTACCTATACTTTGCTTGTTAGGATAACATGAGATCTTATTGGATTTTTTACACATTATACATTGAGACTAACTTTGTAGTTTTCTGGGATTCTTATTGATTGTTTTCCTACCCGAACCAGAGTTATCTTTCCTCATCGGAAGTGTGCCCAAATTTTAGTTTAAATGGTACCGATGGAGAATTCTGATAGGCGTAATGGTCTAGGAGTTTGCATTATATGTTATCATTTCTTGTTTCAATCCCACAGTCCTACCGTAGTATGAAAAGTTAGAGAAGTAAGAGGTTATGTAAGAACTGCTTTGGCATCAAATGTTATTACTGCTTACTTGGAGCTAGCCGGAAAATTGTAGGATGGCCATACTTCCCATATAAGTTAAGTCTCTATGTTAGCCTTCTAAGTAATATGAGCAAGAGAAGGTTAAGATATTGATTTGTATATGTGACAATCCATGTTCGCCAATGAGATGTAACAAGCTTGATTGCTTATGGATTCTGTGACCACCCTGTTAACTAGGATGCATTGAAAGCTGAGATTGAATTTGTTTCCAGTGGTGGGTTAATAATACACTGGTTGATATTGCTATTTTTCTCTCAGTGAGTCATAAATAGCAGAATTTGGAGACTACTTTGATAAGGGCGTTAAGCCAGGGCTAGGTTTTTTTTTATCTCATGAAGCAGTCTTTTTAGTACTTATTGCTGAGTTGAACATACATTTTATGACTCAGAATAGCAAATTCCTGAGATATTAGTCTGACTGTCAGAATTTAAACAGCCAGTTCGCTGGTGAGATGAAGGTTAATGTGATGTTAATTCCACCTTGATTGAAAAATACCAACTTACATAAGGACTTGGGCAATTGATTACATGAATCTTTCGACAAGGTAACTGGGTTGTACTTAAATAGAGTGATGGATGCTAGAGGGTTGGGGAGCAATCAGAGAATTCTTGTGGCTTGCTTATATATTTCTTATCAATATGTGGAACTTTTTTTCACTTATTATAGACATGACCATTATATGTAGTTTATCTTTTTATATTGATATTACTATATAATATTTTGAATTATGATCTTTTGTTGTCTTTATTAAGTTTTGGTTTTTCCCGGACTTTTTTTCCAATGAACCTCGTCTATATATATAAATGAATTGCCATGTATATTTGCCTAATCTTGTGTCTATTATGGCTGCAGATTGGAGGCTTGGAATCTTTTCAGGGACTGGGGTGTAAGAAAAAAAAATAATGTATGCATCTTTTGACCCTAATTATGTGCGTCTGAGTTTAAGACCGAAAAGTTTTTGGATTATTTCAAGGAGCAAAATGCAATGATGCTTATTATGGGCCGAAGATTTGTCAGTCATTGTTGGATGAAATATGTTTTGCCTGGTTGTGATGGAATCATGGATCATAGTGTGAAACAGAAAATGAAAGCTTTGATTAATCCCCGGGATCTTTTTGTTCTAGTCTGAAGATCTATCAGCCTGGTTGTGATGGAATCATGGGTCAAAAATAAGCATGTCTCTGTCGTGTTGGATCATACTATGAAACAGGAAATGAAAGCCTTGATGATACCTGGGGATCATTTCAACTGGTTAAATTGATGTCGGGTAAAAATCAGTTTTTCCTTACTGCTATTTGTGCAAGGAAGGGTGGCCTCAGTAGAATTTTCGGGATGCGTTCAGTATGAGCCTTAGTTTGATATCTTCTGATAGAGCTTGCCATTATTTATTCATTTATTTTTCGGTCTCGTTTGGATTTTTAGGTTTTGATATTGATATAGGCGTACTTGGATTGAAAGCATCATGCTAAGCTACCTCTGATAGCAAATGTATAAAATCTTAACAAGAGCATACTGCTTGCGAAATATAGTGCAAAGATACGTTTTGAAACTCAGCTTCGTATTTTCCATAACGTACGTATTTCAAGAATTGGATTAAATCAAAGGCCGTATATTTGGGGGCTTTATGGTTTTTCTTGTAGGTTTCCATACTGAATGAACACAACCTAATAGTAATGATACTTTAAAGTATAATTTTCAACAAATTTTTTGAGTGAGATGGTGATTAGGAGAATTGGGGATGCACCAAAGAAAATATCGACTAAGAATATATTATACGGCAGCGTTGTCGCGTGCTTCTTCCAGAGATAACATTTGGATTTTTACTAACGAACCAATTCTGGTTTGCAAACGAAGTTTCTATCCAAAACGGAATCATGAAGTTACGTGAGGTGGGTTCATATAAAATAAAATAAAATAAAAAACTCGTGTTGTGTATTTGATATATATATATATATATATGAGTTGATATTTGGTACACTGGCGGTGGATAATTTTTTATCCACCAGCGACATCCAGATCATGACACGTGACAAAAGTAATTTTAAAAATCATTATTTTTATCACGTGTTGCGATCTAAACACCGCTAGTGAATAAAAAATTATCCACTGTCGGTGGATCAAATATATATATATATATATATATATATACACACACACAACAACCTTTATATATTTATGAAAAAAAAAAACATAGTCATATTAAGAAGCAAAACCTGGCTCGCAAATTTTTGAAATAGACGGTGACAAGAAATAGTTAACAAAAATACAGGGCTGTAGGTAGAAATATAATCCTTGAACTCTGGAATCGCTACATGCTTATTCATGTGTTGACTTCTTCGTAGTACTGTTCTTGCAGGCAGAGACATCTGTTATATGCTTTTAGACGGCGGAGGGAAATTCGGCCAAAAAAAATACTGGCGGCGGAGGGAAAAGTAAAGGGAGGGACTGAGAGAGAGAGAGAGGTGGTTTGATCAAAAAGCTTATATAACATTTAGGCACAGTCAATGTGTTTGGCCTCAAATATCTGGATTAAAATAGCATCAAATGCTTTTGAGTTACAAGGGGCATCTCTTGCCAAGGAGGTTTCCGGCGGAGATGACTTCTGAGATGGTCATTTGGTTCCTCTTCATCACATCCCTTGCATCTTTCTCTTACAACATCAGCAGCCCTTGGTGTAACAGAAAACTTCCCTTTAAAGTTTATGGTTGCCAGTGTGAATCATCAACTTCGGTGTTGAAAATGAAGCTAGTAAATACTGTGGTGATCCCCCTGGATGACCAATACAAAAAGGAAAAGCTTGAATTCATTAAATAAAATATATGTCAGTTACCATGTTACTTAGGTGATTGTAATAACATAAAAAAACACATAAACTAAAGAGACCCACTATATTGATGTATAAACATCGGTTAATGACAATATATATTTGAAAAATAAGAAAGTAGGACATTCTGTCCAAAACTTCAAATCCATGAAAAAACCAGATCCAGATCATGATCTCTCTGCACTACAGGATGGTTAAAACATGTCGGCGTATTATTGACTCTACATGATGTTGGAAGAAAGGTGTGAGGAAAAGCAATGCGCGGTTGTATAAACTCCTACCTAGCAACTCAGTATCTTTAGATATTTGAAGTAGTTTGAGCTTTCGTTAATAGCCTTCTGGATAAATTTCATGCACAAAGAAATGTTCACTAAGATAAAGGAGCACAAAAGATTATTCCATTCATGTTTTGAAATTTCGAAAGATGTAACGGACCAAAACAGAAAGACAGATAAAAATGAAATGCTGTGACAGTGAGTATAACCACCCAAGTCAGTTTGTTGACCAAAGTTAACTTTTTCTTTTCCCTTCAAATTTCTTCGTATCGTATAGGTATCCTGCAAGTTATAACTGTGAATCTGTGATCAGTAACTAAACTGCTGTTTTAAGGAGATAAGTGGCAGGTATGACCCATTAGAATGATATAGAAGACTGGAGGACAAATTCACTATTTTCCTTTCTTTTTGCCCCTTTCCCTAAGGAGGTCTAACGTGTACTTGTGTCTTAATTGTTGGTAGAAGAGATTGAACACTGATCTTAGAAAGTATAAACCAATGAACCATAGAATTAAACAATTCTTCAAAAAATTTGTCTATTTCTCAATAAATTACTTTAGATCAACAGATATCAATATCACGACAGAAAATCAATTGTGACAATTGTTACGGTAAATGATATTAATGCAGAAGAGACAAATAAATTACTTCAGATTAGGAAGAGTCATGTGCCTCAATAGTGTTGGGTTCCGGACAACAAATGCCCTCCATTCTTCTTTACTAATCTTACCATCCTTGTTAGCATCAGCGTCTTGAAATGTCTAAGAAAGAACAGAACTGTAAGAATCCGAACTCAAATCAAAGTAGAAAAAAAGAAGAAAAACAACCAAACAAAAGAGAAGTATTTACGTTATCAATAATAGCTTCAAGAAACTCGTCTTCTAGTTGCATGCCACATTCTGACATTATAGCAACCACCATTTGCCTAACCTGGACAATGTTGCAGAATAGCAAAACAGTTTGATAGAGACGAAATAAGTTATTTGATATTTCAGACATCCTTATGGTCATTTTATGAGTTTGAGGCTAGACAGCATTAGATCTCCATGGATATGACGAAAAGAAACCACCACCTTACTTACTAAATTTATCAAATCAAACTGATGTTGTGCAAAGAGATTTCTATATTTCCAATACATCGCATTATGCAATATTGTTCTGTAGCAATATATACAAATTTAAGCCGATAACATGTTCAAAACCTGCACATGCCAAGATACTTACTTCTTCCCGCTCAATATATCCAGTCTGTCTCAAGTCATACAACCTAAAAGCAACTGCAAGCAAACCAAAAGAGACAGCAGATATTTATTAATATAAAAAGCATTAAATTGGATCATATGAAGAAAACAACTAATAAATGCTTACTGAAGTCTTACAATCAATTTTCTCTTCCAAAGGAGCACCAGGATGAAAGACACTGAGAGCATGCACAAATTCTTCAAATTCTATAACACCATTTCTTTTTTCATCAAAAAGATCAAATACCTGAGAAATAGTCAACAACAATAAGTGGACTCACTCAAACAAGTTAAATAGGAAGAATGTGCATAGAACATCATATCCTGATACTGAATCTTTGGCTATGCCATGTAAGGTAATTAACGAAAAATAGAAGATTGACATAGAATACAGTTGTCAATCCATCAAATACATCTTTCAATATTTCTACAAAAAAAATCTTTTAATATTAATTTTAATCAGGTGATAATATAGAAATATAATATCAATGTATTATACCAATTTAAGATCTACAGTTAAATCCTTGTGGCAATCATTCACTAAGGACAGAACAGTATAAGACTAACTGCATTAGCTCCAAAATGAAAGATATGCAAAACACTAAATTTTGTTGTTCACATGAGATATTGGGCAGAAAGTATTTTGAAGAAAAATTGGAAGGCAAATGCAGAGTGAAGGATGGATAACTGGTGCCCTCAGAAATGTCATCTTTCAGTTAATGAGCAAAATTTGTTCCAGAAGCACCATGTCTGTCCACAGATATGAAAAACCCAAATCCTAGGCAAATAGGTTATTCATGCTAATGAAACAAATCCACCTAAGCTTGACATAAATAGAAACCAATGTCTAACGTTAATAAAAACTCAATAGTCAAAGCAGGAGAATAATGAGAATCAGACAGTATGATAGTCTTCTACAGAAGTAGGATTATAAGAAAAGGAATGAATGAAGAAATTTTATTAAATGTATCAAAACACATCTACCAGAGTTACCCAAATGATAGCATAGAGACCAAAGGTACCTATCAATCCACTGATTTGATCTCTTGAAAGATGTGTTCCTTGCAAACTTAAAAAAAAAAAAAAGGATAACAATGGTCAATATGAAAATACCCTATCAAGGAACAGATTTTCGCCAGACGGGGTTTTTAGTAGTGCCAATCTGAGCTCTTCCTTCAGATGGAAAACAAAGATGAGTTAAAGTAGGCAATCTGACAAATAATTTCAACACCATTACATAACAGCCAACATAATTACAAAAAATTAATTCTATTTACAATGCACAAACTTAGCAGCCAAAGGACTTCACAATCTGAAATGTTATTGTCGCATCCGTTCTTAGAGGTTTGCACCCATGTATGGGCAACTATCTCAACCACTTACTGAACAAATTCAATTGTTTGTAAAAATATCCCCCAAGGAAAACATGTTACGGGAGTATGATTTTTTTTTTAAAAAAATATTTATGAGGGTGAGAGTTTGAATATTAATGATAAAAAGTAAAGTCTGTTACTGAAATGGACTAGGATCTTCCTGGGTAAATCAAGGAAAAGATTTTATGGAGTGATTATATTTCTGGTCCTACGTATGTCTCCTTGTGTGAGCAGCTGTGTTTACCTAGGTGCCTGTGTCAAGAACAAAAATATTAAGATAGTATAGTAGCATTGCTAATGTCAATCTGCTCATTCCTCGGACATTGGCTCAATTGAACTTACCTTCATGGTATTGCAGAATAAATATAAATTTTCATGTTTCTAGTAAGAACAAATAACTTCACAGTCATATACCTTTTCCATGTTTATATTCAATTTTTAGGGTACATTCTCTTGCACTATATGGAAGTAAGT
Source organism: Gleditsia sinensis (assembly GCA_037074535.1). Classification (NCBI taxonomy): domain Eukaryota; kingdom Viridiplantae; phylum Streptophyta; class Magnoliopsida; order Fabales; family Fabaceae; genus Gleditsia; species Gleditsia sinensis. The sequence goes on along the minus strand of CM073468.1, from coordinate 2,975,033 downwards.
ATTTTTCATACAATTGAAGTCACACCCTTGGCTCTTCTAACATGATTTCGCTTCAATACATCCTAGAATTTTTCAGTCATCACCTGCATTGTCATATTGTTTACATCAATTGTTTTTACCAATTGAGAAAATCCCAATGCTATGCCACTATATGGATCGACATTATCATACATGAAAAAAAACTAAAACTTTCTTCCCATATTGCCTTAGTAATCAACTGAAAGTTCCATGTAGAATTGCATGTGGCTGTTGTTCTTATTCAATGCCTGGACCATTAAATTATCTAGAAGGATTTATCTGCAAATTCTGGCATAGTTATTATAGATAAGCACACCAGATTATTGTTGTGTTGTATAATTTTATTGATAAAGTAAATATAAAACTACATGGCCAATCTAGCAGAGAGAATGGGGTTAGAGAGAAAGGAGTTAAAAAAAAAAAAGGCAACTGATTTTCAATGGCACGGTCCTAGACAGTATAATGCCCCGGAGATGGTAATTAATGATCCCCTCAACTTTGGGTTCATCTTTTCCCAGAATCTTAGGAGATAGGACACTTCAATTCAAGCATATAACACATTATCATTACGCAGTTCTAAATTCCAAACTTAAGTTGAAAGGGATGTTGTGGCATTTTGTATTAATCTGATCAACTTCTCGACTGTCACAATATTTTGTCAAGTAAAAATAGGAAAGAAAAAAGAAAACTTTATGTTATGCATCATTCTTCACAAATTTGATATGTTTCCATAATTCACAATTTAAAAGACAAACACGCCAAAGCAAAGCAAAGCAAATGGAATAAGTTAGCATCTTCCAACACACAATCCCACAATGTTAGTTACCTTGTGTATGAGGCCATCATCAATGATTGAACAACTCAACTTCTTGTATAATTCACGCAACGCCTCAATTTCATTAACAGTAACTGCACGAACACGATGACAGAATTATAAGAAACAGCATTTTCACATCAATATACGACAATCAGAGAAAGCAACGAACATGGAGAGTTCTTAGCCAGACGGACTAAATCCTCGAATGTATAAGAGATCCTTTTCTTTGGACGATGAATATCGAAGCAACTAGATAAGTTGAAAATCAAAGCTTCAAATAATCCTATGAACGGTATCAACACAGTACAGAGCTTCTCACCAACTGTCAAGCTCGATCCCTGATCCATTCCCCAATCACCATAACAACCAAACAAAAAACAAAAAAGATAATAGACGCATTCAGTGAAAGTCAATACAGTCTGTTTGGAAGAAAAGAAAAAGATCGGAAATCAACAGCATAGGAAATCGAATTCAAAAGTTGCTCAACAATACAAAGTTCGATTATGTTAAATCAAAACAAAAATTATCCTTCGTTTTCTTGGTAAGCAAACAGAAAATCTGGAAGAGAACTAAAAATGAAGATTTCAGTGAGAGATTACCAGAGAGCCTGTACTAAAATCCATGTCAGCAGAGGAGAGAGAGCAACATCGGAAAGATTTTCCAGATAGATTCAGAGCTCTGACACCGTAAAATGAGAGAACTTTATTTTGCTTTGGTCATGAACAAATAATTGAAGTAGGCGGCAAAAGTAGGCACGTGATTGGCATGTGGTTAGTGGCCACCGCGGATCAAAGATACCCCACATGAGGCTGTAAATTATTGTGATTATTATAAGGGTTAGATAAATTAACTAATATTTGACTTCCACGTGGATGAAGACTATTTGGGAATTGGTGGAAAGTCTGACGTGGCGTTGAAGTCGTGGGTTGGGTACATTCTCATCTCGCCTCCAAGTTCCAAGCCATTGCATTTACGTGTGGAATACCCCCATAGCCATTAAACAATATTAATAAATTAGGCACGAGATTAATTAATGGGCAACCTAATATGTGGATAAAATTTTAAGTAAATTTATTTTATTAAAAATAAATAATTCGAAATATTATAAATAGACTTTCAAATTGGCACAATTTAAATTTTGAAAAATGAAAAAAAAAAGGTTTGGTTTTTTGAGCATATAAATAACTAGCAGTTTGACATGTCCTAATGTATTTGTCAATTCAATTTTTTTTTATATTTATTGAAAAAATTACACTAACTAATATGATTGGTGATTATGAAATAATGGTTGATTACGTTGACAATTCACAATAATGATATATAAAAAATTATTCATGGAGTGTGTTTCTTGTTTTAGACAAATGTGATTGGTTTTTACAAAATACAGTATGTCAAACAAAAAGACAACGAAAGGATGCAAACACGTGGATTTTTTTTTTGTGAGAAGCGTGACTGGATTTGATTGTTTTATTTGCAAAATTTAAGTTAAAGGATATAAAAATTTTGAAGGGAGTTAATTCTGAAGGTTAGAGATTTATTATTTTTATAATAATTTTTTTTTATATATTATAATAATTGTATTTATTAATATTAAAATATAATATTTAATAAATTAAAATTTAAGAAGTGTGTTGTTTTTATATTTTTTAATTATAGTATTAATTTATTAATATTTTTTTGTCTTTAAAAATTATAAAATTTATTTATCTTTTTTTTTTTATTAGTCTTTGTATTTGTATTAATATATAAATAATAATATTTCTCTTATTTAAAAAAATTAAAGAGTGATAAGGAAATTGAGAATTATTCCATAAATTTGTATGTCATTGTTAGAGTAATAATCTGAAATGTCACTTCTTTTATTTTTCTTTTTGGAAATTACGAGGTTTTCATAATGTAGGTCTTCAAATTAAAATTCTATTTGTCAACCAAATCAATGAATATATAAATAAAAGCGAACTCTTCAATTTGATTGTATTTTATTCTATAGTTCCATCTGCGTAATGATTTCCGTTCACGTTCCAATATCCAAAAGCTGTTTTCACGAATATTCCCTTTGCTTATTACAAGGATAATCTCTAAACCACACACGTATTAGGGGGAAAAACTGGCTAGAAAAATCCTTCTTCGACTTGAGCAATAAACATCAGCTTTCTCTCATTAAAAATTAATGGTTTAAATTTATAGTCTCCAAATAATTAAATTCTTTAATTTATTTTGCTTTCACTCAAAATTTTATGATGCCTCCCAAATGATTGAATTTGAGCAAGTTTGAATTGAGTCATAAATGGTTGAAGAAGCAATAGCCCACTCAACCATTTATTACTTATTTAAATTTTTAGAGATTGAGTCATTTGATCATTCATATAGAAGACATATCATAAACGGTTGGCTTTAAAATTTTCAATTTACGTTGTTTTCGTGCCATATAAATCATAGTCCATAAACAGAATTCTTAAATACTACTCGACCAAGTCTAATAATTTTTTTTCATTTGAATTTAAACTTAGTTTCTCAATTTAATAATTAATTAATTGACTCAATCGAATTTAATAATTTTTTTCATTTATTTTTACAAAAATTTAAAGTCAGATTTTCAATTTTAAAAATGACTACAATATCACTAAACCAATCAATTAATTGGCTCAACCAAATGACTGAGAGTTTGACTTTTAAAATACGCTATAGTAAAAAAGATTAAAAATTATAACTGCTCTAAAATTTGGACGATTTTAACCTCACGACAATATTTCTGAAGAAATTCTTGATTTCCAACAAAGAAAAAAAAACACTTTTTGTAGACACCAGCACGCACGACGAGCGCTTTTTTCTGTAAAGAAAACAAGAAGCAAAAGAATGGTACTCAACCCATTTGCAAAGGAAAATGTATATTCCTCTTTATTAGAGAGTTGTACCAGGAAAACGACCTTCATGGCCACCATCGGCCAGGTTCTCTAAAGAAGCTTCTTGTGTTATCTTCACAGGCTAAGTCAAAAGATGAACACCTTCCATCTCCAGAACTTCTTCACTGCTGTAGATAATTTCCCGCATCTGTTCTCCTAGCTACGCATTTTAGTATATTAGTTCATTACACTTACTGAATGTACATTATATAAATATTCTTGACAATTTCTCCATTCTATATGCATGAATATATGGATCATCACCATTTTCAAAAAGCATCCTATGGCAATCTGTCTCTTCTTTCCCCTCCATGGATATTTAATTCAAGCTGATCTTACTAATGAGTCGTCCAATCGTAGCAGCAAACCAAATTTAAGTTGGGACATAAAAGTCAGCTTCAACTACGTTCTTATAATTGCACAATTCAATTACTTAGATGCTTATTCATTTTTAAAGCAGAACTTGTTTTAAGCAAATGAATTTCAAATAGCTCCATTTAAACTTAAATCTGAACAGCTTATTGTAGAAAGTTGTATTTAGGTTATTTGAGTCCAATAAGTTGTCCTTATAAGCTTATCTTAGTATGCATGAAAGCTTTTTTTTTTTGTTAGTGATTACAAAGCATGGACATTTAGGAAAAATGAAATAATGGGTCCAACATTATAATTGTCGAATAATCAATAATTTATCATAATTATTGGTTGCTACATACGGCAGCGTTACCCTTCCTTTTTCCACTCTATCTTAATTTCTGGCTTGTCGGCTTGTAGTTTGACCACTTTCGCGAACTTACCAGCTGCGTAATCGTCCACGATTCCTATTCTACACTCGTGCCGTGGCAGTGTTTCATAGGTGGACGCTACGCCCTACGTATATCTAACGATTCGTGTTATGTATGGCAACGAACGTAGTTTTTCATTTTTTTAATAAAAGGTTCGCAACTTTCTCGGAGATGCCAACGAGGACACGTGGGATAGCTGGACTGGACCCGTCGTTAGTCGTTACGGTAGCGTCGCTTTATGATTTGCCGTCCCCACAACGTTAGTGTAGTCTTATCCGCATAACAGTCCAACATATCCCTTACAAGTGAGTAGGTGTAAAAGTGGGATCCTCCCGCAAATAAAATAAACATATGAAACGACGCCGTACGGATGATTTTTTTAAAATCTTGTATATTCCATTCCACAAGTTAACACTGTGGACTTAGCCATTATGGCTGTGCTTTGTTTCCTATTACTTCTCGTTCGAGTGTCATTTGCGAAGCAACAAGCACAAAATCCATAAGCTCGACTTGGTTGATGTGAAACATTGACTTAACTTGGAGCGGTTCGATGCATTGAAATTTTAATTTTTTAACATTTTAATTTATATTATAATAAAAAAGTATTGTAAAAATAATTAAGTTCGTACTAAAAATTGATAAAATTAAAATTTTAAAGATAAAAATAAGATGAAATATCATTAAAGAATCATTTGATATACATATTTTATACTTTTTATGTATTGAAAAAATTTAATTATGAGATATTATGTTATTAATATTTTTATATTTAATATGATATTTAAAAGTTGTCGTTCAAAACTTTAAATATGTGAAAATTTCATAACTTTTAGGTAGTAGAATAGTTGTTACCCAAGCCCTATAGGTTAAGTTTATTTAGAGTTTCAAATATATATATATGTTTTTAAGTAGTGCACAATTTGTGAACAACAGTTTCAATATTCTAAGAAGAGATTAATCTTGTATTGAAAGATATGATACTCATAATCTAAAAAAATAGAAGACAACTTTTTCTTTTCTAATTGACAAATAAATTATGTACACATCTCTTTTGAGAGGTGTAAGCTTTTCCCCACTCTTATTCTTTAAATGTTACAATAATTAAACCCAAAAAAGTACATAATTCTTTTTTTTAATATTTTGATAAGATAAAACTTGAATAAAAAGACTATTCAATTTCACACAAAAAAGTCTAAATTTATTTTTTTATAAAGATCACGAATCAATGCTAGCAATGTTAGGGAGGCAGCTTTTGAATATTTTTTACTATGTTGTATTTGGTTCAACATGTCTCTATTTCTTACATAAGTATACTTTCTGTAATATTTTTTACTATTCAGTTTGATATTTTATAATGTTAATTGTATACTTCAAGATTTCAAAAAGTCCTTGTTTGATATATTAAAGTATCCTTCTTCAATTTTTATTTTAATAGAATAAAATCATCTATCTTTAAATGACAAAAAAAGAAAAAAGGATTTTAAAACAATTATGCTTGTTTATTTGTGGAAACGGCTTCACTTGTGTGGAAACTACTCATCAACCTTTCCAGTTTAATCATCAGTAAACTAATTGAACAAAGGCAACGAAATCTAAAATAGAAATTGACAACCAAATACCATTTGCCCAGTTGCACCATCAAATCACGGGCACCCAAGTTCTAGAAAGACCATAGCCCACCCATGGAAAAAGAAATAAAATCCTAAACCCACGACCCCTCTGTGTCTTGACCCCAAAAAAAAGGAAAAAAAAAAAAAAATACCCCCTCATATTCTTCATTCCTCTTTTCTGGTTCTATCTAATAAATTATAAAAATCCCTTATTCTACTCTTACCCCGTCACGTTCTTCTTCCACTCTCCAACCCTCTCTTCTGCCTTCGAAATCAGAACCATGACCACCTACGGCACCATCCCGACTTCTTCTTCGCCATCCTCGAACCTCGAGTACATCTCACGCGCCAAGCAGAGAATCAAAACTGGTCTCGGAACTCGACGGCCATGGAAGATCATGTTCAATTTCCACTCTTTTGGCCTCCGCACCAGTTTCTCCGACGCAATTTCCCGCATTCGAATCAACGTCGCCTACTTCCGGATGAACTACGCCATAATCATCCTCCTAATCCTCTTCTTGAGCCTGCTCTGGCACCCGATCTCCCTCATAGTCTTCGTCGCCCTGATGGCTGCTTGGCTGTTCCTCTATTTCCTGCGCGACGATCCGCTGGTCATTTTCGGCCGTCTGATCGATGACCGCGTGATCCTGATCGTGATGTCGGTGTTGACCATCGTGCTGCTGCTATTGACCCACGCGACGCTGAACATCCTCGTGTCGATTTTGATTGGGGTGGTGTTGACGCTGGCGCATGCGGCGTTGAGGAAGACCGATGATTTGTTTCTGGATGAAGAAGAAACCTCGGGGCTGATGCCTAATGTAGCTGCCGGTGCTGCTTCTTCTTGATTCTTCCTTCTTTTGTTTCCTTCGGGTTTTCTACTCTAATTTGTTATTTGGTAATTTCAGCTAGAAAAAAAAATATTGGATTTTGTTCCTTCAGTTCTGATTTCAATCTTTGGGGATTGGGATTATGTGTAGAAAGTTATTACTGTGCTGGGTATGGGTGAAAATATTGTGTTGTTGTTACGTAATTTTCTTTTTCCTTCTTTTTTTCTCATTTCTTCTAACTTTGTAGTTGGTACCAATTTTTTCTGTTTTGAAGATTTAGAAGGTTGAAACTCTTTAAGAGAAAAATGTGGCGTTTAATAGAGGGTCATTGCGATGTGATAATGAGTTTTGGGTTAGTTACCGAGTAATCATTCTTTCAAAAGGCTATAGTTAGTTGACAAAGGCATGGTCTAATTGTAACCCCACCAGCAGAACAAGAAATTTTGAATTGGGAAGAATTTCAATATATTTTCAGGCAATCATATTCCCCTAATTTTTCATACAATTTCGACTCATTTTTAGGAGCATATATACTTTCCGATCTCTCCAATGCGAATACGTAGGTATTTTAACATATATAAGATTTTTCAAATATTTTAAACGCTTGTAATACATTATGACATAAAAATTAATAATTTGACGGAATAAAAAAATGTTAATTCATTATTATTGACAAAATTATAATTGCTTGTACACTGTTAATCAATTTTGAAACTCTGTCTAATATCTATACTCCCACTCACCACAACACTCGAGCTAATCACATGAATATTACCCATTTCCTTTCCAAATAACTTGTGTATAAACATTTAATACATAAATTTAAATTATTTTAAAGAATAATATGTGAGATAAATAACAAAAACATCTATATATGATTTAAGATGATGTAAGAATTTATCCTCTTACACATTGCTCGTTTGTTATGTTTGGAAGCGTCTAGCACGTCATGTAGTGGCCTAAGGTCCATTATTCTTTTTTTTGGACAGGCTAAGGTTCATTCAGATTGCCTTAAATCAGCAAGTGGCCTCTTCATTGAGTCCCGTGGCCTGTTTAAATTGGACCTTGGATGTGCCCTTGAACCCACAAGAAAAAGAAAGAGTAAATTATATTTTTTATTAAAATTCTTAATTACATGATTTTATTATTATAAAAATATATATAATTTTTTTTTAAAATAAAAATAAAACACTCTCTTATTTTTCAATTAATACTTTTATTGCATTAAAATAAATATAAACCTCAATTAAAAATAAAAATAAATTTTTTTATTAATGTTTTCATTGTAAAGTCCTTTTTATTATTAAAATGTATATTTTTTTAAATAAAAAAATATTTATAATTTAATTTAAATATTTTAAATATTTTTTTATATAAAAAGACACATAAAATAAATAAATACAATATAGCTCGTTTAATTTTTTTTAAATTTTTAATTAAAAAAAATTTAAAAGTGTTATTTTATTTTATTATTTATTTATTTATTATTAAAATATTTAAATTATAATGTAATATATTTTTTATTTTTAAATAAATTTGTATATATATTTTTATAGTAAAAAAAGATAATAAAATAAATGTACTATCGAAACAAGATAAAAATTCGTTATTTTTTATTTTTTATTTTAAAAAATATTTGTGTATTTTTTTTATATTTAAAATAACCTATTTTTTCTGAGTCTTCAGTTCCCTACCAGTCTACCGCTTACATTTTATGTTACTCCTTCGACGCTCGAATTCCTTTCCTCTGTAGACATTCAAGTCCTTCACCGGAGATCGCCACCGCCGGCACCGGTGTACGTTCTCATCCTCATTCAGTTTCTGCTTTTCGATTTTAATAGAGGCCCCGTCACTGTAGCCTGTGAATGGCTCAGCAGCCGTACGAATACGATCCTTATTACCTCCACCAACAAGATGACCGGAGCAACATCAACACACTCTTCGTATCGGGCCTCCCAGACGACGTAAAGGCCCGTGAGATTCATAACCTCTTCCGCCGTCGTCCCGGCTTCGACTCTTGTCAGCTCAAGTATACTGGCCGCGGCAACCAGGTTCGCACTCTGTCTTCTTTGTCTCCATACAAGCTCACAGGGTCTGTTTAGTTCTCGAGAAAGCTATGGAATCTACTTTTTTGTGATTCAATTTCAATTGACATAAAAATTCACGATTCCTTTTCAATTTATTCTTGTGGTCATTATTGGAAAAAAAGAAAGAAAGAAAGATATACTTATCTCATTTCGGAATTTAAGGAGACTACCATAATAAGAGGTAAAGAAATGAGAATTATGTGTGTCAAGATTTTCCTGAAATCAATACAGGTGAGGCCAAGTTGAGTGGACATTGCATCTTCTCTGCCCAATTGATAAAAAGCTTAATACTTTCAGCATTAATATGCTTGTGTGGGCATTTTCTAATCACCCAAACGAGATTGATGGTTCTCCCAGTTGCCAAATGATTTGATTAGTTTTTAGATATGTGTACTATTATAGGCTTTTTAAACGTTCTTTGTATTATCTTGCTTCTAGGAGTAATGCTTGGGGTTATATTGCTTGTGATTTGTGAAGCTTCAAGATGTTTGTTAACAGAAACATTCGTTCAAAAGAATTTTCGTATTATCTAAATAGATATGCTCAAACTCAATCTTTCATCAGACTTATGTTTTGATTTCAGAAGTAAAACTATTGTAAAAGAGTTTTTCTTTTCTTATAATATGTTTTATAATTTATAGTTATCCATTGGATGCACATATACCCTAAATGTTTAGTGACATAGGAGTGTTGATCCCATATTGGTTGGGTGGGAAACATGAAACCCCATTCATAGTGGAGGCTCTCCCCTCTTAAGAAACTGACCTTAAGAGTGGGTTCTCCTCTACATGAAGTAGTATCAGAGCCCAGTTTGTCCACCCATTGGGGTGAGTGGACTGCTCTTTCCAAACAGATGTGGTTGATGCAGGAGCTTGAGTCATATATCAGCCTGGCTTTTAGGATCATGATTGACATGTTGAAGTCACAAGTTCTTTTCCTCTCTAGTTTTCGAAAACAGTCAAGCTTTTATTTTTTTAAGAAAGATAAATGATCCTAAATTGGCTATACTTTTGTTTTTATGCTTTACTAAATTTCAGTTCTTCCTTCACCAAAATATAAGTAAATTATGTTTACATTTACCTAGAAGCTACAGGGAACTGTCACACATTCTATATGTTATAGTTTTGTCTTATGTATTATCCTGATAATATTCCACCAAAAACCTTTTATGTCTGACACTTCATTATCCATTGTTCTTATCTTTTGGAGTGGGTGGTGGTATAGGGAAATTAATGTATGGGTTTGGCCTATGATCAATTGCGCAGTTGTGGCATTTTACCCTGTTGTGGTCTTCTTGATTAAAATATCCTTAAAAATTGGCTGATACTGTATATGTTCATATTCTCCTCCACCTCCCCCTTTTTGGTAATTTATTCCTTAGAAGTTAGATTTACTAACTATCACTTAATTGTGACTCAAATTAAAAAAAAAATCTCATTATGATGTAAAACTGCTAACTTTAAGAAAAATAAGTCCAGAAAAAAAAAATTTCTTAAATAAAGGCAGTAAATTGTAAGGAAAGTCTAAATTAGGTGTGTGTGTGAAATAGAAATGATTAGGCATGAACTGAATAAGGTTTTTTTCTATCTTTGACAATCTTATTTGCATCCTTTGCCCTCTGGCTTGTGACAATTTTGCACTTGGGAGGATTATATGTACTATGTTCATGATAATCTTTGCAGGTTGTTGCATTTGCTACCTTTTTCAATCATCAATCCGCAATGGCGGCATTGCATGCATTAAATGTAAGTATCTACTGTAAATCTTTTCCCCTTTTTTATTGGTTGAAAGTGCACTAATACCAAAAACATGATGAACCATGAAATTAGGATCAAAGTTCTGTTGGTAACAACAAAATATTGTAGAGAGCTCATTTTTTTTGAAATTATCTATTAATTTTATAGTTAGTTCCTTTAGATTGAACATATTAGTATATTTTACCCCTTTTTGTTACGAAAGCTATATTACATAAACCAGGGAGTACATGGACACATGTCAAGTACGGTGGCCTAAAAAACATACCAAAAAGAAATCCCGAAAGTTAATGATATATACATCCATGCAAAAGAAAAGCATGTATATAGATTTTCTAATAGTATTTATTCTTTTATATAGGTTGTACTTACCTTCCTTCAAAGTTCAAACTGATATGTACTACTCTTTCTTGGAATACAATAAGATGTCCACCAAATATTTAAACAGTTGGCTTGTGACAATTTCCCTAAATTTGCCAGCAAAATAGTCATATTCAAGGTCACACTGTTGGTAGCAGGGCTTCAATTCTACATATGCTTCTAATTCATTTCTCTTATTTAGTGGTCTAGTAGAGAATCTAGGAAAAATGATTATCTTGATAAGAACTTTAGAATCTTTAGAATTTTGTCTTACATCTAATTTCCTAGTATTTGATGATCATCAGGGTGTCAAATTTGATCCTCAAGCTGGATCTGTTCTACATATTGAGCTTGCCAGGTCAAACTCAAGGAGAAAGCGTAAACCAGGTAAATATTTTAGTTGTGCTTGGTAGAGATGAAAAAAACAATGATACAAGTTGACTGAAAACTTCTATATATCTAACTATAATGCATATCTAGATGCATTCTCGTTTTCACTTGTCTACCACTCTTATGTTAGGAATATTTATTTATTTTGGTGAATTATGGAGAAACTCAACCTCTTTCACCACTTCCTCCCAATGGTTATCAGACTTTTATATTGCACAGGTGGTGGAGTCTATGTTGTTATAGATAAAAGATCTAAAGGGGAGGCCGATGCTCAGGGTTCATCAAGCGATGATGGTAATATTGATTACTTATATTCCAGATGGCTATCATCTAGTTTGCTACTGTTTTATTGAATGAATCTTTTGTAACGCACCCATAACTTCATATTTGTCCCCTTTTTCTCAATTAAATTTGGGTGGGTGAGATTAGAAATGGAAGAGGGGGAGACAAGGAAGTAAGATTGCATATTCTTGCCTCTCTTGCTTCTGTGGCTCACATACACATCTTTGCACATCTTTGCATATTCAGGTGACAGTGAATCTGAAGTACCATTTGGGAATGACAGCAACCATGGAGGTTTAAAGAGGTTGAGTATAACCAATTATATAATATTTACCATGAAAGTCTAAAATTTTAAGTTTTGCAACTTGGCAAAATGAAGAAAAATTAATAAAGATAATTTGTTGTGGATTGCTAAATCAATTATTTTCTCTGCTTGTGTGCAGCGGTGAGACTGCAGTTAGTTCTGACGATGCTGCAGCTGTCAATGTAAGTGGAAGCTTGCAATATGATAAACCTTGTCAGCTTACTGAATTTAGATTTGTGGAACATAACTCCCACCTGGAAAATAAGTGCATAGAATTCTCCATATTTGTGATTTGTAAAAAGTTTTGCTTCTTTTTCCCATAAAGGATTTCTCAGCTAAATCTTTTTGACTTGGCCTTTACAGGAGCAGCATGAAAAGGGTGCTGATGGAGGACCATGTTCCACTCTCTTCATTGCAAATCTAGGTCCAAACTGTACCGAAGTTGAACTGAAGCAAGCCTTTTCTGTGTGAGTTGCTGCTTCTATCTCATCTGTTAGTCTCATAGGGGGAGACTTCTCTGTGGGTGGGGTTGTTATACAGATGGATCTGTGCTGGTTAATATTATATTGGATCCTAGTCCTACAATGTTCATCATCTACTTGATTTTTTTTTTGGTAGAATCATCTACTTGGTTGTTGATTAAAGAACTTAATGCCCTCTATCCATTTTTCCAGGTATACTGGATTCAACATGGTCAAAATGCGTTCTAGAGGAGGAATGCCAGTTGCCTTTGCTGATTTTGAGGTAACTAATAGTTCTTGCAGGCAATTATAGGCATTGTTGGTTTCGTAGGCTAGCATTTATAATATTATATCATTTTGTGAGAGACACAGAGTAACAGAGTTAACCTGTAGCAATTTGAGGTTTACAATTTTAATCCTTTTTATCCTATTGTCTTCCATGAGTTTTAACTGTCACTATCAGAAGTTTTCTTTCTTGAGTGCTTTGGTGGGTTGTAATTATTATTTGAATTGATTCTCTACTATAAGTCGAAGCTAATGGTACAACATAACATGAATAATGATCAGTGTCTCTGAAGTCATGACATCGGTTTAGAGCATGTTTCTGGAAAAGTTAGATGTAATTTTCATGCCAGTGTCAGTTTGACATTAGAAATTGATCTTGATACTGTAGTTGTTACTTGTATATCCTCGACTGACCTAAATAACTGACTATTCATTAAGAATATGAGATCATCAGGTATTCAATCCCCATCCGTTATTGGCTCCCATGCAAAATAGGCTATATACCTATTCCTAGTTATATGCTTATTCATTGCGTTGAACATCGTCAATCAGCTAATAGGTGCCAGTCAATAGATCTATTCTTTTGCGTTCCACCTTTAGCAGACTGCCTAATTAATGCTAAGACTTGAGTGATATATTGACTCGGGGAAAAAAAAAGAGACCAACTTCTTTCCTGGCTTATATACCTTTTTAAGAGGGCAAGGTTGTTTGATTTGTCTCTGAATTTCTTCTGGATTGCTTAATAAGTTGACCTTTATGAAAATGAAACAAGATATATTAGAACCTTTTCCGTTGACTGTGATTTCCTCCCAAACACTAGATATGTCTAGATGATGATCTGATCAACCTTTGCTTCTTTTGCCAGGAAATTGATCAAGCCACTAAGGTCTTGGAGGAACTACAGGGCAACTTGTTGTCATCATCAGATCGGGGTGGCATGCACATAGAGTATCTTCTTCTAATCCTATGTGTTCACCCAGTTTTTATTCCGCTTTTTTTTAGATTTTATATCTTTCTAACTCCCCCCACCCCCTCCTCCCTTTTGCTGTCCAGATATGCAAGGTCTAAAATGAGGAGGCGTTAGAAGAAATGGGAGCAAGACATTTTTCAGATATGTTTGTTTAATTTTATTGTAGTTTGATGAGAAGGTCATCATTGTGAATCCACTGTCTTATTTCTTGGTTTTTGAGATTCTACACTGAGCCATGTAAAGTTCAAGAAGTATAATGTCTGGAATGGCTGCAATATAATGGGAAAGATTGCAGTGGTGGCCCATGTATTACTTCACCCTCTTATATTGCATGTTAATGTAACACCATTTGGTAGTCAAGTTTGCAAATACTAGATATTTTGGGCGTGGATATTACTGAAGAAAAATGAGTGACATAATGAACTAGTGATGGAACACCTTTTTATCAGTCGTGTATGCTCAGTCCCCCTAATGCTTCACCATTCTTCCCATTTTAAGTTAGACTTGAAAATAATGGCCAGAAATGTTCCCTGGATCTTATTTTAATTTTAGACCTATTATCTATAATGCTTGTAAACCGGGTGGAGTCTCAAGGTTAATTTGCGGTTTGCTGTGTAGATAACTGAGCTGAGGGTAAAACAAAGTGGCATGTATTGTTGTTAGAAGCGAGTGGCGACGGGTTTCGCAGCCACCGACAGCTAAGTAGAAAACTTCCTTATAAAACTGAGTTTGTGTTTCTTTGGCAATACCAACTAAATGGTGATTACTCAGAAGAGGTTATGGGTTGATCACGTTAAGCAGTCATTAAAGTTAACCAGAGTAATGCAACTTGTTCAGCTGTCTATAAGTATACTGATTATTAGATCTAATGGTCGTTCCGGTGGGTTTCAAACCTTATTTCACAAAGAAATTTGTCAAGCTTCAGGATCGAATTTTTTTGAAATTAACAAAAATTAAACTTGCAGTCCAACCTATGACAAGTGGTGACTATTAGAATTCGGGTAATGCCATTTAGATTTGAACTTAAACAGTTACATGTATAGCATTCATTCAACAACACTTGAATCAAGAACGAACAAACAAATTTTGAAACAAAGAAGCGACTATACAAGACATCATTGGTATTCGGGGACTTGAGGTTCAGGCAAATTTTAATACAGTAGCGACATAACAAGACAGACAACATCGGTATCCGAGCATTTGAGGTTCAGATACATCTGGTTTCTGCAAATTTCTGTTGATGCTCATCTGTTATGAGTGGGAAATATGAACAATAATCGGACCGAGATGCCGTGTACGATCGGTTATCCTCTGTGACATGTCAAAACATAATGAGAAACAAGACATTTGACGTGTCTCTTAATCACACTAACTCTGAACCTCTCATGCTTTGTCATCATCAGCCAACCAAGATTTTTGTTTTATTACGTTTCAAAAGTTGAAACTCCAAAATTATGACATGTCTGCCCTTAAGCCCCCCTCATTAATGCTTAAAGATACCTGTGATTTTCACGTTATCATTGTCACTTTGTCTGATATTTCAGATGACAAGTCTCAGCTGAGTTTTGTTTGCTTCTCAATACCTGCATGTACATGCACGCACACATGCATTGGAGGGGAGAGAGAGAGAGAGAGAGAGAGTTGAACCTCATTACAAGAAACTGTTTGAACCATTTTAAGACCATATATAGCTCTCAAGCGTCAAGTCTGATCAAGGCCATTAGGGACTCGTTTACTTAATTTCTTGAAAGAATTACAAAACCACCTATATTTATATATATCTATCCTACGTTCCCTCCACTATACAGATGCAAAATTAGATCGCATTACAGAAAGATATAAAGAAACTACAAAATAGTAGGGCCTATCTATGTTTTTCTAGTGAGACCATCCTCAATGCGAACCACTCTACATATCTTCACATGAAGTTCACCTAACCTTGTCCCTTTCCCAATGAGAGGGCCTGTATTTCTCTAGGGAAAGCTTCCCACTGAACGCTTCCAGTGACTCTTCTAACAGGGGACCACTGTAATGGTACTGCCTCTGCTGCTGCTGCCCTGCCCAGATTCGACCACTCCGGTTTCCAACATCGTAACCAGGAGTTGAAATGTAATTTGTTTCCATGATCATGTCACCCTCTAGTATCCGGAGAACCTTGAATAAAGAAGCAAAAGTATGCAAAAGTGGTTAGGTAAGCAAGATAAAGATGGTGCAAGAGGTTAGGGTACGACAGCGTGTCCAAACAAAAAGCCTTTAGGTGTTGAAGACATTAAAATACCATTGTCACGAGTGTTCCCCATGAAAGTTCATTGAATTTGATTATAATTTTCCCTTAATTTATATAATACCACACATTCCTAATCTCTTATTCAGTTATTCTCAGATGCTACATTATAAGCTCCAGCATTGTTATCATCCAATGTACCCACCTATTATCTTTCAATGATAGCTTTAGTAATCAAACAAAAGGGACGTAAACTGGACCAATTTTGGGAATAAAAGGTGGGCAAGATATTAATTGAGAATGAGAAGAGACAGTGCATTGCACATATGAGGAATTGCTATATAAGCCTGGTGTCTTGGGGGAAAAGTTCCAATCCTTTTCAACAAGATATGTTCATCCTTTTCCTATTGAACCTGAAGAATTAGCCTTCAACTGTTTAAATTAAGTTCTTCTACGAAATATATTAAATGTAAAATATTCAATGCCAAGTTTGCAAAAGATCTGTTCAAAAAAACTTTCTTACCTGTGACATACGTGGTCTAGCATGAGGATCTCGTCGAATGCATAATGATGCAGCATGCAACATGCAATTGACTTCATGTTCTGAATAGCAATTTCCCAGCCTCGGATCAATCAGTTCCTCAATGGCATATTCTTCTAACAGTGGGCGTGCCTGTTTATTACCCAATTGCTCACAATTACTCAAGGCTAATCATGAACAACGAAAGAAACTTGTGGTGTTTCTTTTGTCAACCAGGATATCACGTTTCTCATCAGTGTTATTCCAACTCTTTAAATTAATGCCAATATCAAAAAATTAATAGATCATAATATTATCTTACTATCCTTTAACTTACCCACTCAGTAAGACACTGCTGTCCCTTCGGCCGATTGAGATCCACGGCTTTTCGCCCTGTAACAAGTTCCACTAATACCACTCCAAAGGAGTAAACATCAGCCTTTTCAGTGATTTGGCCACTTTGAGCATATTCTGGAGCCAAGTACCTGCACAGCATAGTTGAATTCTTATATTGCACAGACTAGACCATAAAAATAATCGAGCACTAAAACAATACTTACCCAAATGTTCCAATTACTCTAGTTTCCACACCTGTGTCTCCATCAGGCTGCCACCTTGCTAGTCCAAAATCACCAACCTTGCAGAATTCAACACAATACAACCATGTTTGAAAATGAGACACATTTGATGCACCTTGAAAAACAATTCATAAACATAGGCATAAAACATGTAGGAAAATCTGAAATTACATTATATTTATTCTGTTAAACTATCAAAGAATCTACAATTATTTAATAAGTAGAATATTAACAAGAAAAGGTATTATTTGATAGATAAAAAAATGGTTTTGATGACTATCATTTGTGATATACTAGACTACAATGTAAAAGGAGGCAATATATTATCTACCAGTGGTTCAAAATCATGGGTGATGAGGATGTTGTTTGGCCGCATGTCACGGTGAATGATGCAACCCACTCTGCACTCTTCATGAAGATATCGCAACCCTCGAGCTGCTCCAACAGCAACTTTTTGCCTTGCAGACCATTCTAATGGTTCACGTTGTCGCCCTGAAATACTTCAAAGTATTAGGTCAATTTACAATTAAGTCAGTACCAACATGCATCCCATATTACAATCATTGTATTCAACATAAAAAGATCATGAAATTTACATCCAGAATGACTGGAGCCTTTAAGAACAAGACACTTCCTACTTCACCCAGGGTTAAGTACGTTTATGGATTGGATCATTGGACAATTTAAATTACGCACTCACCCAAGTCCCATCTAATACTCTAAAAGCGTGGATCTCAATATTTTAAAAAACAAGGATACAAAAACTCAGCAGTTCATAGACTACATGAACACTGCATGTTAAATGCCATGTGAATTCAAGAATATAATTCAGTCAAGACAGCATTTAGTGCAGAAGCAGAAGAAATTACCATATAAATGAGAATCTAGTGATCCATTGCATATATACTCATAAACCAATAGCCTTCTCTTATCCTCTACACAGAACCCAATCAGCATAACAACATTTCGGTGCTGAGCACAGCTCAGGACTTCTACCTCTGAGCAAAATTCAAGATCACCCTGAGAACTAGCCAATTTATGTTGCTTGACAGCAATGACTTGTCCATCTGGTAGAATCCCTCTGTGAACAGATCCAAATCCTCCTTCTGCCAAGAAGTTGGCTTGTGAAAATCCACCAGTAGCAAGCTCCAACTCAGCATAGCTGAACCACTTTGGAGGCTTTCCAAAAACAGGTGCTTTGTGCTGACAAATTGAACACAATGGAGGGGGTCCAGGAGGGGCATTTCTGGATAATGCTATAGCATCTCTTAAATTTCCACTGAAATCCAAGTCAGTTCTATATGTTGAGATTTCAGCTCCAGCTTCTCTATCAAGCTTTGAGAACTTCTCTAGCAAAGCTCTAGTTGTAGATGTTTGAGGCTTATCATAAGGTCTTTCTGATCTTTCTTCTCTGTGCTGAGACGATCGTTGATGTAAAAGTAATTCTGTGATCCATGGCCGGAATCTCAAGCTTGCTGAAGATGTGGACAGATTTTCACTGTCTGTGTCTGAATTAGTATCATCATGGTCTTGATTTTCCTTGATTGTTTCCTCTTTCTTCAACTCAACATTCATCTCTGAGATGACAAATGGTGAGGTTCCCAGATCTGAGCTTGAAACTGAGGAAGTGCCAGCTTCAGTTGCAGTGAACGGTGTCCCTAGCTCTGGGCTGCTAGTTGGGGTGACAACTGGTCCTTTTCTAGAATTTAAAGAATCATTCTTCTTTTTTGTTTGTTTTCCAGGCATCTCATCTTGCTTAGATGGAACTAGACCTGCGTCTTCAGGATCCTTTTGTTGTGATCCAACCAAATTTAAGCGGAGTACTTTCGGCTGGGAACGCTTCATAACCACAATGTTGCACTGCAGCTCTTCCATGCACCGTTTTTCCTCATTTTTTAGCTGTCTGCAAGAGAAACAACACCAAAATACCAAAACACATAAACCTAATTATAATCTCAGATCCACAAAACATCAAAGCAGAAACCTTGATTTTATCATTAAGTTTAATCGTTAAAATAGCATAGCGTTTGTGTGGGGAAAAGATAAGATAGACTATTACTTGTCTAATACGACCCAATTGGCTTGGGCTTTCTTGGCCTCTGCAGCCACAGCTCCACCGGGTGATCCAGAAACAATTTTAATCTTAACGTTTATCTGTTGAAAAAGGTTCGATCAAGGATACAACATCAAGATTCAAAATACAATTAAGCATTAACCTTTCATATATCAAGGCTGCTGACCTTATTTGGGTCATAGACATCATGGAGCTGAAGGATCATCTGAGAGCAAGAATCGGTGATAATATCACACTTCTGCTCTGAGCTTGTTCCAGGAGACTTCTTGTGGCCACTGGCACAGTCACCAGCAAATCTTGGAAAACCCCATAATCTTCTACCTGCATAGGTACATAATAATTGTCAGTTACACATAGGAAAGAATACAAGGGCTCAAATGCCCGTCAAAAACCCAAAATTCAAGACAGGTATAATTTCAAGAAACATTTGTTTATCTTAAAAAAGCTATATTCTCTTTATTGCAAAGCTAGAAACAACCCGTGTGATCAAAGAAGGACTGATTATGACATACATAGGAAACAAATCGTTCCTCAATAAACAATTAATCAATCAATCAAATGGAGGAAAAAGAGAAATTACCTGAACTTTGTGAAGGAACAACTACTAGCAGAGTAATGCAATCCCCAGGTTGAACAACATGAGTCAAAGACCAAACCAGAGCAGTCTTTGGAATTTCCTTTGATGCCTTAACGGCAACAATAACTTTCTCCGCACCATCAGAACCTTTTTCTTGCCTCCCTCGCTTCTGTTGTTCTCGACTCATCACGCTTTAGTGATTCCACAATAACTGCCTAGCTCAACAGATTTAAATCTCAAGTCTCAATGACCATCAAAGCCATATGTTCCTATATGCTCACAACAATAAGGAGAAACTAAAGAGAACGTTCAATATCAGTGGTCAGCCTCACCTTGTTAAGCTCCAATACTTGTATTAGCAACTTGCCAACATTCCATTCAGCAATAACGGAGCAACCGTTGACAAGACCCTTTTAATCAAATTCAAACCTTCTGTTACAGAATTAAAGTAAACTCCCTTCCAACTTTCTCAGAAGCTTGCTTTAACTGTCACCAAGAAGAGGGATTCGGCAGTACGTTCCCTAAATAGAATTAAACCCGTGAAGAATCAGATACCCTTTTGGCTCAGAAAGCAAGACGCTGTAGTCCCCAGCTTATAACGCAATGTATTTCAAACAATTTGAAATTCAAGAAGATTCAAAGCCCTGTTTAGCATGAGATGTAAACGGTATAGAGCCGAAGAAGACCCTCGAGTCTATGACACAAGCAATGCTTTTGTGCCTTAAAATCCCCGAGTCAAAATAGTGGAAAGAAACAGCTTGAAAAGGTAAAGGGGGGTGATTTGGATCCAACTAGTTGGCTCTATTATCGATAACATGAGAGGAAAGCTATATCGAAGATTCCGATCCAGCAATAGTATCACATCTTCATATTCAAGAGACAATAATCCAATCACCACCGATATGACTAGAGGGAGAGGTCGCCTTAGCTTTCCGGGTCAATGAGCATTAAGCATCTGGTTTTATCCCTGCACAGTCCCAGATTCAACTTAGATTTAGAAGTAAAATAATGCAGAGTTAAACGTCCGAAGGAATGCACCACAAAAATGTGACACATACATAAACAAACATATAAATAAATTTACTTGCAGCCGCCATTTTGTTACTTTAGAAGATCAAGTGCCATCATTGGCGACTAGAAAACAAGAAAGAAAAGGGCCGGAATAAGATCCAAACGTTTCTTTTTCTTTATTGTCTACCAATCCTTGAATATACAGCAAAAAACAAAGAATATAATACACTTTTTCGCTTATCATTATTATCATCAGCATCTCGGCATTTCCAGCGAATAACCGTTTATGCCAACAACCCAAAACAACACCTCCCAAAAAGAAAAATAAGATAGAAACCTATCGACACCGAGACCAAACTCGATTGAATAATATCTTTCAAAACCAACCATTGTGGCTAAAAGCATGAAAACAAAGAAGACCATACAAGATTAACAAAGAAATTTCACAAACGAAAGAGATTACATCTTGTCACCCTTTTCTCATGGTTCATAAAACTTGCGGAAAATCAAAAGCTTCGACGTTAATATTTTCCTTACTTTGCTGTACTCTCTCTTCTATCATCCGGGAACCCCCATGGCACAGAATGAAAGAAAATATCGAGGTGGGACTGAAGCCAGACACAAGGACCACCAAAATGACACAAATTTGGGGATTTAAAGCAATCAACAGCAGCTACCCACGCCTCGTGGAAAGGAGTATGAGCAATGGAAAAAAATGGGGAAGTACACAAATTTTCAGCCAGGTCATATTTTTAACTATTGAAGAATACATGATTTTTTTTGTGAAAATATAAGAAAGTAAATTGATTTTTGTTAATTAATTTTTTAAGTTAAAAAAAAACTCAATTACTCAACTTGCATTAATAAGCTTAATATGATTTAGATTTAATTAATTTTTTTTTCAAATGATTCAAATATAAATCTCAAAATCTAGAGTAAAAGTTCTTGTATCCTTGATAAATAAAATTTTGTGAATGCTTTTGAGAGTAAAGAAGAAATTAGCTTTTGTTGTGGCTTGTGAGTGAGCACTGATCAATCAATTTTTATCAATTCCCATAAAGTATCATGAAATGTACGGAGAATTGGGAACAAACACTCTAAAATAAAATTTCATAATTTTGACTTGAGCAACTTCTGAAAATATATTAATAGTGTGATTGTTGGATAATATTTAAATATAAAATTGTTAATTAAACAAGATATATACACAGTAAATAACTAACATTTTCTTACCTGGAGAAAACGCAGAATGATGTGTGGGGTAAGGTAAGGAGATTAGGATCATTGAATAAAATAAAATTTTATAGGATAAACTTAAAAAGAATATATAATTTATATACAAATTAGTGAATTTTATTTATTTATTAATATTAATTTTATTTATAAAAGTTTTTGAAAACCTAGTTCAAATTCAAAGTAAAAGGAAGGTAAGATGCACACGCATGAAGACCGATCAGAGTCAGAGGCAAGTCAATCTGGTTTTGCAGGAGTCCTTGCGAAGAGAATGAAATGCCCCTGATTTCCCAGATTATTTCGGAAATGCCCCTCTGTCAGGTCCCGACTATTAATTTCTTTTCATTAAATAAAATTCAAGATTAAGTTGAAGGATAACGCAGTCCAAAGGCACTATAAATTCATAAACTCTACGAAAACTTAGACTCAATTTAAATAAATAATATATTTAAATATTTATAAAATAAAATTTATGTAAAAAAATTTTATATTATAAACTTTTTTTAAATTAAATTATTTAATATTTGAATATATATTTTAAAAATATTTTTTAAACTTATAAATTCTTTTTAAAATATTTAAATAAAATTTTGATGAAAAAAATAAATAAAATATATAATTTTAATAAAATTTTAACTTATAAAAATAAAAAATAATTTTTTGATAATGTGAATTTAAATTTTTATATAATTTTTTTAATTTATAAAATAAATTTATAAAATAAATTAAAATTAATTTATTAAAAATTAATAAGTTATTTATTTAAATTTATTCAAATATTATTTTTTTAACATAAAAATATTTATACTGATCAAAAAATTCTAATAAATTATAAATTATGTTATTTAAATGGTACCTTATAATACAATAATTTATTTAAAATATATAATATTTTATATCTTATTATCTTATATTACAATGTCTAAAATATTAAATAATGTGAAATTCTGGCGTACCAAAGTGCTGCATAATTTGATTCTGGTGTTTAGAATTTGAAAATAGATGAGGGGCATGCAGCATGGAACTTATGCAAAGAATCAAAATCTAAAGGTAACTCTTGCTCTTTATAATTAAAGGTTATTGTTTTATCTGGGCAACGGACAAGTCAAGGCATGGTTTTTTTTTTTTATATAACTTGTACAGGACCCACCTCATGTTTCTGTTCTTTCTCTTGTTATTTCAAATTAAAGTGTTTGTGATTCTAAACTAACCCCCGGAAAAGCAAAGGAGAGAGGACGACGCACAATTAATGGATGGGAGGAGGGAAAGCAATCTGGTCAATAATAGAGATAGAGGCTATATGCATGCTTTCTCTGTTTAATCTCTAATTTCCTATTCATCCATTCTACATCTTAAAAAGGGATTAATTCAATTCATATTTTAATATTAATAAACAAACAAGCCATAGATAAGTAAATATTAATGTCTAAGAAAGAAACACAAAGTCATTTTCATTAGTTTTTATGAAAAAAAAAAACAGTTTGTTGGCCTTGGTTTTAAGTGATATTTCACGTTGAAATTTACATTTTAAGTTAAATTAAACTCAAGAAATCATTAAAATTTAATTATAAACTACTACTTTAAAAAATAAAAATTTTAAAAAATTATTGTTATTAGTAACTTCAATAATTCAAATGAATTATTTATTTCATGAAAAAAGAAAGCTGTAGATAATTAATTAATTTCCTCTTTTTATGTGTGTGTGTGTATATATATATATATATATATTTGTGAATGTGAAATTTAAACTTGTGTCTTAAAAGAATCCGTTGGCATAAGACAACGAAAGGGAATATGCTAAATTAGCAAAGCATGAGAATCCGTTGCTGTATATATTCCCCCTAATTACAAAAGCTTAATCCTTAACTTTGTGCTTTCAATCACTATTACGTATAAGCATTGTCCTAACGTAGCATCAATCTTTGATTAGTCTTTGATTTTTTTTTTTTACAAGAAAAATATGCACTCTATTTTTACCCCATTTTAATTTATCTAGAGGAGGAGCTATGTTTATTAAACAAATAATTAAAATTCTATCTCATAAATAATATTTCCAAAAAAAAATCACTTTAAATGTATCATTAAATTAAACATGAGCTCGGCTGATTTCCAATTCAAATTTTGGCGCAAATAAATTTTAAAAATAACTTAGAAGTGATGTACAGAAATTAATTAAGTTACCATATTATCATAAAAAAATTCACTTAAGAGGAATAGGGCATCTTTTAATTTTAGTAATTAATTAAATTTGAAGGCTAATATTTTAAAAATAGAATGAGGTTAATCCAGCCCTTTTTCCCCTTCATTAAAATAATAGAACAATTTGCAGTTGCACAAATCTCAAAAGAGAAGAGTTTATAACACCAACTTTTGTTTGTCACAAGGCCAAAATTTAAATCCATTGCATTAAAGAAGAGAAATCGTGCACGTCCTTAATGTCTCCTTCTTCCTTCTTGAGTTTCATAAAATAAGCATAACCACTCAAAGAAGACAAACCTCCTCCTCATTTTCATCAATATCTTTTTCTTTTTCTTTTTCTTTTTTGGAATCTTCCAGCACAGTTTAGTTTTCTTAGCCATAAATTAATCCAATGTGCTACTCATGCTTTTAACTTTAATTAAACCAATATTATTATTATTATTATTATTTAAAAATTTATAATTATACAAGAATATTATATACATTTTTAACGATATTTTAAGTCTAGTTATTTAAATTTAGATGGAACTATTAAAATATTTTTATACAATTATAATAATATAATATATTGACATATGCCCATGTGATATTTTTTTTTTTAAATTTTTTCAATCATTTGTAGATTACTTTGGAGGCTTCAGAGGTTGTAACACTATATATAATTATATATGGATTTTGATATTTGAATTGGGTAAATTAGTATCTGAATTAACAATTGTTTATTATGTTGATAGTTGGTACATTTTTATATACTATAATTTCATTATCATAATTTAAAATTTAAAATTTTACTGAAATTTTCACATATTTTAACCACTTAAATTATTAAACCAATAAACCCAAGTAACGGTAACTTACACATTTCAACCCTAATGATAACAAAAATGCTAAAACCTCACCATTTGTTCGTATTTTCGTTTATCTCTTAGCAATATTGTGTTATATAATATTGACATACATATATAAAATCTTCAATAAATACAATGTATTCTTACCTATAATTAATATCAAACAACAAATAATTTATGTGAACAAAATGGAAATAGAAAATTAAGTGTGCATTTAGTTTGTAAAAATATTTTTAATTTTTATTATTTCTTAAAATATATTTTTATTTCCAATTTTTTATTAATTACAAAATATGTTTGTTTTGTAAAATTAAAAATTTGTTTATATTTATTTTTAAATTTAATTAATATAGATGATTATAAATATTATTATACTTTTGAGTATAATATTTTTTATAATTATAATATTATTTTGATTTTGTTTAAAAATTATAATATTCTCAACTTTAAATAAAAAAAATGCCACTATTTTTTTTTTCAAAATACTAAAAATTTATTTTAAACATTTCTTATTTTCAGTCTATTTTAAAAAATATTTTTGTCTAAATTTTATTAAATTTATTTTCAATAAATAAAAAATAAAAATCAGACAAACTAAACACACCTTGAATTTCTTTTAAATTAAATACCCAATACCATATATAATTGATTAAGGTATTTTTTTTAATTTATTGAAAAATGATAAGAACATAGTAAGGACCAGAGGCATGTATCCATGATAACAGCAGGCCATATCAAATAATGGGAGAAATTAATTTGGAAAGCAAATGAAGATTAGGACCAGGGAAGGGTGGACGTCCATTCAGAGAAGAATTCACCTTATCAATTTTTTCTTGAAATGAAGAAATACCAAATTTTCCTTCATTGTTGTTTGTTTCCTCTTCTTCTCTGGTTTACTTGTTATAAAGTTGACAGGGAAAAAGGCTCAGTCACAATCTCACTTCTGTGCTTGTTTGATCTTCGTGGAGGCAAGCAGCAATAATTGGAGTTGCTAGATTCATGACATTGCGTTTTGTCATAAAATAATGGAAAAAAAGGATTATTTTAGTTACATTATTTGTATTTAAAATAAATCAATAAAAATTTATGAAAATAAATCTCTTTTACATCTATTTTAGTAGACTGATTTTAATTTTTATGCTTATTTTTTTATGTAGGAAATTAAATAATTTTTTTTTAAAAATTTAGTTAAACTTAATTTATAAAAAATAAATATATTAAATTAATCATAAAAAAATCAAAATGACATATTATAACTCCGTAGGATTAATTTTTTTAAGTAAATTCGGTTTAAAAGATTTTGTAAACTAAACTATTTACGAATTATAAGATTATCAAAAGTGAATAATAGTAGTGAATTTAACAATTTTGTATAAATGAGAGATTTATCTAAAAATTGTTCATATAACTATTTTTTTTTTTTAACCGAAACTATGCATGGACTCTTGAAAAGGGGGGGACAAGTGGGGATTTTGATGCACGAAGCTCATTAAATGCTTCTGGGGCTTACTCTCTCCAAACTCCAAAGAGAACACCAGCTTGAGTCCCCGTGGTCCAGCTAAGATAGCCAATTGGTACAATGCTGGACAATAGCATAACAACAATCTGGGAACTTGTTCTCCCTTTTCTATTTTGTTGCATTAGCTTGCCATCGTCTATTCCTTATCAATGGATTAATATTAAGCAATGGAAATTATAAATTATTTTAAAATTTTGAATTATTCAGGTTTAATTAATTAATTTTTTATAAAAAAAAAGTTACTTTCAATTTACTTAAATTATTCTAAAATTTTATTCGAATAAAATTCATCGAGTTAATTATACTGTGCTGACCCCTGACCAAGTGTTCTCTCATCTCTTCCAAATATGCCAAGGTTTAAAGCACCATCAGTAAACGACTTAGAGAAAAACCTTAGCATATTATATATATATGGTGATCATCTTTCTATTTCGTTCTGGTGTTCATGTTGGTGGGTATTTTAATCACACCAAATTATGAAATATCTATTAGTTGCGCGGTCCCTATACATGATAATAATAATTATTCTTCTGATAATTCCTACTTCAAAATCACTTCCTTATTTTTTTCTCTAATCACATCCATTAGAGCCACTAGTTTCTTGATTCTTCTGCTTATCTTGGAGTAGGGAGCTGAAATGCATCCATGATTGGCAACAATTTTCAATTAGTCATGAACCATCTTGATATCTTAAATGTCAAAAAATATTTAAGATGAATGTATTTAATATATATATATATATATATATTAACATGAAATGATCTAAAAATTTTGCGAAACCCCAGAAAGAGAAAAGGAAGGAGAGTCCCTGGTGATTGACCCTCTGTGTGTCCTTCTGTAAACAGGCACCAGCATGCAATGGCCCTACCACAACTGCATAGACAGCTCGAGCATTGGCCCTCCATCTTCACAAGCTTACCACTTCTACTACTTCCCATAAATTAATAGAATAAACTTACTGAGAAGAAAATCAGCCTGGGGTTATTGCAAGTGCATGACAATCTCATCTCAATAATGGAAGCTCTCGTGGGTGGGACCAAAGAGAAATTAGTGGGCACATGCAAATTGTAGCAAGCAACAAAGCAAAGGTACGAGCCCCAATGTTTTAGCAAGTTGTATTTATTGTATGAATGATGAGAAGGGCTGGGGTCAGCCCCATGAGCCCCTTTATTGCTACCTGCATTGCATGTAAAACTGGTGTGTTTCAGATTCCCAGAGCTTCATGATTCCATGCAAAACACATACAATAATTGCAGGCAGCCATGGGGTTCCAACAACTGCAAACCCATTGCAACACCAAAACCTTTGTCCTCTTTTTATGATTTCACACTGTTCTGAATTCTGATCCCACTCTATTTCTCTTCTCTTTTCTCTATCTTTCTCTTGTTTTCATCTGGGATTTTTTTATTTCTTTCTTTACTATAAAATATTCTGGACATCATTGCACTGTTATGTACTGTTTGAATCTGCCAAAAGCTCTGCTAGTGAGACAAAAACTTTGCTCGGAACTCAGACTAACGAATCAAATAGGTTTGACTATCATCCCCTTAACCCCCTTCTTCACTTTTCATCGTATGCTTATTGGGCGACCGACCATTGTTTATTCCATAATGCTCTTCCATCTTTGATTAAAATAAGATTCAATGCCTTTAAAATAAAATAAAAAGTGCTGAAGGCACAGGGGATTCTTAAGTGAAGTCTACCTACATAGACAGACAAAATTAATGAGATAGCCATATTTCTCTTGAGCTATCTTTCTATTATTGGTATACTCAAAATTTCTAGTAACCATCAATAATTTCAACAAAATTGGGATTTGGGCCCACATCATCTAAGGTAGTCTGTAGTGGATAAGAATGGAAACGATGGGCCCAAAAAACCATATTGAGTCCGTATTCTTTTTTTTTTTGGGACAAGCAGCTTTTGTAGTGGCAAAGATATCCGCTTTTTAAAGGGTGTGTCGGCCAGCAGGCCTGGGCGGGGCGGTGTATCTATGGCCCTGCTATATCTCTTTTGTAAGGCTATCCATCATCTTTGTCAGACAAAAAGAAAAGTAAACTTCTATGGATGGACAATATTAACATATTAAAAGTGGCTTTCATAGAAGAATATATTAATATATTTACATAATTATTAATAATTAATTTCTTCATTGTGTGTTTTTAAGAAATGCTCGAAACAAAAGTGAAAAAGTTTAGGATATTCGAAGTAGTTTCTTAAATGATACCTATGATTGTAGTATAATGATATTATAAAAAGATTAACTTATAGAGTATTATTGTATTATATGGTTTACTTGATTTTTTTTATTCTAATGTTTTTGAAAATAATTTTATAAAATAATTTTTGAAAACACAATAAAAAATAAAAATATTTGTTTGAAAGTTTTTTTGTAAACTTTAAAAAATATGACACAAAATTTTCATGATAATTTTTTTAAAATTTGTACTATAACACAAAGTTCTCAAATTGCAAAATTTCAAAATCTAAAATTTGAAAGTATCAAATCTTAAATTTTAAAATTTTAAATATCAAAATTTTAAATTCTAAAATTTTAAATGTCAAAACTATAAATTTTAATACCCTAAATCTCAAAAATTATAATGTCAAAACACAAAATTTTTAATTTTCAAACTTTAAACCCTAAATATTTTTTATTTTTTCGAATTTAAAATTTTAAGATTTAAAATTTAGAATTTAAAATTTTAGATTTAGAATTTAAAATTTTAAAGTTTTGAATTTATGAATTTGGAATTTGGAATTTTATTCTTTAAAATTTGAGGTTTTGATGTTTTTAAATTTAAGAGTTTTAAGTGTAGAATTTAAAATTTAAAGTTGAAGGTATAAGAGTTTGGAGTTTTAATATTTTAAATTTAGGGTTTAAAGTTTTTTATTTATTTAAATGTACTAATATTGTATTTACCAAAATACTATTAATGAATTCTCATATTTATGATATCATCACTTTAAAAACATTTAAAAAAAAATAAGATTTAAGCATAATTTTAAGATATTTAATATCAAGTACCATAATAAAAATGTAATATTTAGATATTTATTATAATTTAATATTATATAATTGGCTCTCTTGAAAAAAATTCTATCACATATACTTTTATTATAAAATCTCATAGCTAGCAAACATGGAAAAATATGCCCAATTAGTTTAACACCTGCAGCTATCAATGTATTTCGCAATGGAGCTGAAGTTTAAATCCGTTGTATTACGTAAGAGAAATCATGTATGTCCTTGTCTATGCATTTTGTCTCGTCGAGTTTGACTAAATAAACATAGCCACTCAAAAAAGACAAGTATCCTCGTATTCACCAATCTCTTTATTTAGTTATTTATCTTTTTCTTTTTCAAAGTTCATAGAGGCGTGACTCTCCTGGCAAAGTTTGGAGCCACAAATTAATTCAACGTACTACTCATACTTTGCACGTTAAACCAATATTATTGTTTAAAAATTTGTGATTATACAAGAATATTATATAATTTTTTTAAATGAAGTTATTTAAATTTAAACGGAACTATTTAAATATTAATTAATACTCAATTATGATAATATATATATAATGTATTAATGTAGCATTATTTTCAGATTATTCATTCTTACCCATTTGATATTTCTTATTTTTTGGATCATTCGTAGATTACGTACATTGGTGGCTTTAATTAGAGGTCGTAAAATCATCTTCTACTGAGATTAACACTATATATATATGGATTATGATATTTGAATTGGGTAAATTAGTATCTGAATTAACAATTTATTCTTATTTTGATATATAATTGATACATTTTTATATATTATAATTTCGTTATACTAATTTAAATTTATAATTTTAATTACTCAGCTTTCACATATTTTAACCACTTGAATTATTAAAATCAATAAACCCAATGACGAGGATTAATTAATGTCCTCATCGAAACAACCAAACGAGGATTACGGCCTTTAGGTTCCTTTAATCAATCATTCCATTTGATATTTTTTTATTTCTAATTAACGTCTCTGTCTTAAGCTTATGCACCCGAAGATTTACCATTTCATCGTATCGTGGAGAACAGCGGGATTCAAAGACCAAATACCTGGAGCCTAGCCAGTGATGAAGCTCTGCCTTATGAAGTCGTCATCTGCTCTTTCAATATTAGAATTGTTCAAACAATGCTTAGAGTCATGACTGTTATCAAAAACCAAAAATTAAAGATGAAATTGTGTTAAAAAAATATAATTACATTATTTTTAAAGTAATATTTATTTTTACTATATTTATTGCAGAATATATAGCAGCTCACGGTTCATACAATGCTAAAAGTTTAGTATGTATACTTTTTTCTAAAAGGAATATCCAAAATATTTTATGTTAATATATATATATATATATATATATATATATATATATATATATATATATATATATATATATAGGGTATGGATTTAATACTTTCTAGCCTAAAACTAAAGAAGGCTCATGGGATGTCTCATCCGGTTGACTTCAGTTTTTTCATGTGCATAACTTAACACGATTCTAATAGTTATTATTAGATATTCAAGAAAAGAAGTCCTGCATGATTTGTTGCAATTAATAGCTTTCTTCATTTTGTAAAGAAATTAAGAACAAGCATATTATCAACTGGTTGGAGTAATAGATTAGACTCATAAAACTTATATTTAATACTTCAATATATATATAAACATTAACACAGATACAAGACTTATCAAAAGTTTAAGTGTTAAAAGATTAATATGAAAAGAGTTTATCATCAATATAAACTCTTAATTAGTATTAAGAGAGTTGTAATGATGAAGAGCATGGCGCTAGCAGATATTTCTTTTTGTCTTTATAAGTTCAACTTCTTCGTGGATCATCCTATCCAGCGAAGAAAAATAAAAGCATTACGTTCCATCCATTGATGAATACAAAATGTAAATATGATTGAAAGCAACCATTACCCAACTTAGCTAATCTTCTCTAGCTACTGTTCTCTTAAATCCCATTTATTTTGAAATTTTAATTTCCTCCATGCAAATTCTGAATTCATCATCATTACCAACGGATACATTCAGGGGCAGATCCAGAAATTTTAGTTAGTGGGGACAAGAAATAATTTTTATTAAAACAAATTATTTTGGTGGGGACAATATCTAAATTTTTGTGAAGAAAAAAAATAATTATCACATATATTAATTTAAAAAAAAATTCTTGTGGGGTCAATTGTCCCCACACCTTTGCATGTAGATCCGCCCCTGGACACATCTATCGAGTAAAGGAAAGAAAAGGAAATGGTATTTGTGACGATCGATGCACGTAATGTTGATTTATAGAAAAGGAATAATTAGAGCACTATCATTATTGTAGACAGAAGAAGCCACATGCAACCAGAGATAAGTTCAGCCACAAAGGGAAAAGGTCAGCTTAATTCATTGTTTATAGATTGAGACATATTTAAGATATCTTAATTCCTTCTATAAAATATAAGTACATTAAATTAACTATACATAAATATGTAAATATATTATAATTCAATCTCACTATTAATGTAAAGTACATTAAAGATCGATGATGGAGACTGCGAGAGTAACCAGAACATTTAATTAAGCCCCTTGGGACAAGTCCTCCGGTGAACCCCTTTTGAAACTTAAACTCCTGCTCAGAGGCTGCTATGCTGTTAAAAGATCAAACCACTGAAGCTCCAGACATGGTCTTCTTTGGGAGTTCTATGGGTATTTGTCACTTATGTTGATTCTTTTTGCCATTATGTAGCTTACAATGTTAATACTATTAGCTTCTTCTATGAATGTTGATGGTTGATACTTTTTTTGAACCATATAAGGTTCTTAAAAGCAAAGAGAATCTGAATTTTTCTGTTTTGTTGGATATACAGGAGATCTCTCGTGGATTTGTCTCAGAGATTTTGATATGACTTCCTTCTGCACTCAAAGAAGCATGATAGACATTGTAAACATACTTTTTCTCGGTGCTTTCCACATATCTTTTCTTAGAAGTTCGATCAGAAGAAACTATGATACTGGCAACCACAGAAAGCGTTGCGTTTCTGCAGCTGTCTCAATCTGTTGTGCTCTTATAAGCTTTGCATATTTTGGTTATGCTTTGTGGAATCTCATAGCCAAAACTGGTGACTTTAGGCAGCTGAGCTGGTTTGTTCATATTTTCAGAGGACTAGTTTGGATTTCTTTAGCAGTTTCTTTGCTTGTTCAGAGATCCAAATGCATAAAAATTCTAAACTCCGTTTGGTGGGCTTCTTCATGTACCCTGGTTTCAGCTCTTAATATTGAAATTCTGTTCAAAGAGCATACAATCCAAATATTTGATATGTTTCAATGGCTTGTACATTTTTTACTTGTTTTCTGTGCCTTCCAACACCTATATTTTGTGCCACAAAGTACCCAATATACCACTTTATCAGAACCTCTATTAGTTCAGAAGGTTGAAAATAAACAAACAGGACTAGGCAATGCCAACCTTCTCAGCAAATTGACTTTCTCTTGGATTAATCCCTTACTAAGTTTAGGTTATTCAAAGCCACTAGCTCTTGAAGATATTCCTTCTCTTGTTTCCGAAGATGAAGCTGATTTAGCCTACCAAAAGTTTGCTCATGCATGGGATTCCCTTTTAAGGGACGATAGGAGCAAGAGCAATACCAAAAACTTAGTTTTTTGGTCAGTAGCAAGAGTTTATTCAAAAGAGAACATGCTCATAGCAATTTGGGCATTTCTCAGGACAAGTGCTGTAGTAGTTGCTCCTTTGATGCTCTATGCTTTTGTGAACTATTCAAATAGCAATGAGGAAAACTTGAAAGAAGGTCTTGCCATACTGGGGTGTCTAATTATGGGCAAGATGTTTGAATCTTTGCCTCAAAGACATTGTTTTTTTGACTCAAGAAGGTCAGGGATGAGAATGAGATCAGCTCTAATGGTGGCAGTGTATCAGAAGCAGTTAAAGCTTTCAAGTGCAGCTAGGAGAAGGCACTCAACTGGGGAAATTGTAAATTACATTGCAGTTGATGCCTATAGAATGGGAGAATTTCCATGGTGGTTTCACACAGCATGGGCTTCTACATTGCAACTTTTTCTAGCAATTGGAATCCTTTTTGGCGTTGTGGGTGTTGGTGCTCTTCCTGGGTTGGTCCCTCTTCTCATCTGTGGCCTTCTCAATGTACCATTTGCAAAGATCATACAAAAGTGTCAGTCAGAATTCATGGTTGCCCAAGATGAGCGTCTAAGATCAACTTCAGAGATCCTAAACAATATGAAAATCATAAAGTTGCAATCTTGGGAAGATAAATTCAAGACTTTGGTTGAATCTCTTCGTGCTAAAGAGTTCAAATGGTTAGCTGAAGCACTGTTCTTGAAGGCTTATGGGACACTTTTGTATTGGATGTCTCCTATCATTGTTTCTTCTATGATTTTCCTGGGATGTGCCGTTTTCCAAAGTGCCCCTTTGAATGCTGGAACTATCTTCACAGTTCTTGCAACGTTGAGGAGCATGGCAGAACCTGTTAGAATGATCCCTGAGGCTCTTTCTTTTTTGATCCAAGTTAAGGTCTCCTTCGATCGTCTCAACTCCTTTTTGCTTGATGATGAGCTAAACGACGATGGCATCAGAAGAACTTCAATGCAAAATTCAGATATTAGCGTGGAAATTCAAGCTGGTAATTTCAGTTGGGATCAACAATCAATGCCTCCAACTTTGAGAGATTTGAATGTAGAAATCAAATGGAGGCAGAAAATAGCAGTTTGTGGGCCGGTTGGAGCTGGAAAATCATCCCTCGTATATGCAATACTTGGAGAAATACCCAAAATTTCAGGAACTGTGAGTTAATAACTTAACATGTTTAGTTTAATTCATGCAAAATTAATTCCAATACGTTTGAACTGTTTTTTTTTCTTTTTGTGTTCATGATGTTGGAAAACAGGTTAAAGTAGGTGGAAGCCTAGCCTACGTTTCTCAATCATCTTGGATCCAAAGCGGGACAATTCGGGATAACATTCTCTTCGGCAAGAAAATGGACAAGACCAGATATGAGAATGTCCTTAAAGTTTGTGCCTTGGATGAGGATATCCAAGTTTTTAGCCATGGTGATCTTACAGAAATAGGTCAGCGAGGGATCAACATGAGTGGAGGACAAAAGCAAAGGATTCAACTAGCTCGAGCAGTATATAATGATGCTGATATTTATCTCTTAGATGACCCCTTCAGTGCAGTAGATGCACATACTGCTGCTATTCTATTTAATGTAACGAATAAAGTCTTTAAAATTCTTATTATTATAATAAAATTCAAGAAGTACAAGACATTGTGACATAACAAAATATTTATTGTCCCTTGAAGTAAAATGCGATCGGGAAACACATATACAACTCTTTTTTGACCTCATTTCATTGAATTAATTTAATTCCAATTATGTGATTACAGGATTGTGTCATGACTGCTCTACGGGACAAAACAGTCCTTCTAGTGAGTCATCAAGTGGAGTTTCTCTCACAAGTTGATAAAATCCTGGTAATGGAGGGAGGAATAGTTTCTCACTCAGGAAGTTATGAAGATCTTATGACAGCAGGGACAGGCTTTGAACAACTTGTGAATGCCCATAGAGAAGCAATATCAGGGTCAGATCAAATTAATGAAATCCAAGGAGATTCTGAAAATGTAGTTAGAGTTCAGCCATTAAAGTCCCATGGCTTTCTTCATCTCACTAAGGATAAGAGTGAGGAGGAGATTTCTACCAAGGGTCAACCTGGGATACAACTTACCCAAGAAGAAGAAAAGGAGATTGGTGATGTTGGCTGGAAGCCATTCTGGGATTATATTTTTCTCTCCAAAGGATCGTTGCTTCTATGTTTGATCATTTTGGCACAGTTGGCTTTTGCTGGTTCGCTGGCAGCATCAGCTTTTTGGCTCGCTCTAGCCATTGAAATACCAAAAGTAACTAATGGCATCTTGATTGGGGTTTACACAACAATCTCATTTCTTAGTGCTGTCTTTGTGTGCCTAAGGTCTTTCTTAGGTGCACATCTTGGATTAAAAGCTTCCACATCCTTCTTCTCTAGTTTCAACGAGGCTATCTTCAGTGCTCCTATGCTGTTCTTTGACTCAACCCCTGTAGGGAGGATTTTTACCCGAGTAGGATTACGTCATCTCCAACAATACAGTTGCCCTCCATTTTTAGCTTATTATAAAATTCAGCTAATCATTTTACAAATTAATGTCAATCTTGTTGATTTTTTTTTAGCCTTACATCTTTGTCCATGGTGTTTATAATGGATGCCACTTCCTATGCCTATTGTAACTACAAAAATTTATAAAGAAAGAAAGTTGTGCCTTTACTAATAACTCGAGTTATTAATGCATTGATAGATGCTTGATCTTTCAAATCTTTCTCTCTTGCAGGCTTCCTCAGATTTGAGTATATTAGACTTTGATATACCTTCTGCCATTACGTTCGTAGTAGCTTCAGGAACTGATCTTCTGATAATGATTGGGATAATGGTTTCGGTCACATGGCAGGTGCTTATTGTTGCTGTTCTCGCCACAGTAGCATCAAAATACGTTCAGGTTCAACAACATTCACATTTTTTGTTGATTTTTATTCTGTCTCTATTGAAATGGAGCTATTAATTAACTTCTTGTTCTTTTCTTTTCTTTTTTCTGAAAGGGCTATTATCAAGCCTCTTCAAGGGAACTAATAAGGATCAATGGAACCACAAAAGCTCCAGTTATGAATTTTACGGCTGAGACATCACTGGGAGTGGTGACTGTGAGAGCTTTCAACGTGATGGAGAGATTTTTCCAAAACTACCTTAAGCTTGTGGACACAGATGCAACCCTATTCTTTCATTCTAATGTGGCAATGGAATGGCTAATTTTAAGGGTTGAAGTACTTCAGAATTTGACACTCTTCACTGCAGCTTTACTGCTTGTTCTACTTCCAAAGGGATTTGTGTCCCCTGGTAACATTATATAAAAAAATTAGTTTACATTTCATAATAAGGCTTTCTTAGTAGAACAAGACTTAGGTGAAGTTATGTGTTTATTATGAGGTTCTTCGATAAAAACATAAGAATATGATTGAAGGCAATTTTTCCAACTAACCATCATATTATTAATTGCTTCAACCAAAAAAAAAAAAAAAAATTTCTCCTCATGTCATAACATCTTGCTTTTGTGCAGGCCTTGTAGGACTTTCTCTGTCATATGCTTTGTCACTGACAGGGTGCCAAATATTTTTGAGTAGATGGTTTTGCAACTTATCAAACTATATTGTTTCCGTTGAAAGAATTAATCAATTCATTCACATACCAAAAGAGCCTTCTGCAATTCTGGAGGACAGAAAACCTCCTTCTTCATGGCCGTCCAAGGGTAGGATTGATCTTCACGATCTAGAGGTAACAAAAAAAATCATATATTTCTCTAAGGACCTTTTTTCTAATAATAAGGTTGCATATTGCATTTTCCTCAATCTTTGCAGCTCTATATTTGCCTTTATCTTGGTGATTTTCTTCCTGACTACTAGACAAATGAGTTCAAGTCTGATCAGTGTTATTTCTACATTGATTTCAGATTAGGTATCGCCCAAATGCTCCATTAGTTCTTCAGGGTATCACTTGTACATTTAAAGAAGGGAGTAGAGTGGGAGTTGTTGGAAGGACTGGAAGTGGAAAAACTACACTTATAAGTGCTTTGTTTCGCTTAGTTGAGCCTGCAAGAGGTGATATTCTTATAGATGGGATTAGCATATACTCAATGGGGTTGAAGGATTTGAGAACGAAGCTGAGCATCATTCCTCAAGAACCTACTCTTTTCAGGGGGAGCATTAGAACCAACTTGGACCCTCTAGGCCTGTACTCCGACGATGATATATGGAAGGTGAAAGAACTGGCTCTACAGTTTATTAAGTCTCTTTATGTTCTACATGGCTTTAAACTAAGTGCAGTTTTGATGTCTATTATTTGTTTATAGGCCTTAGAGAAATGCCAGCTTAAGGCAACCATCAGCAGCCTACCAAATCTCTTGGACTCTTCCGGTAAGTTAGATCCAGGAACTTGAAGCTTACAGTCGATGTAGAAGCAACCCTTGGCTGGCTACTAAATACAATGCCTTGAAGATCTATCTTAACAAAACAGATTTATTGTCAACCCTGATCAACTATTTAACCGTTTATAATGTTTTCAATAAGTAATTTAATATCTGAAAGATTAATGTTCAATCTTTAGTAGCCCTTATATGATGATCTTCTGTTTCTATATGGGTTCAAACCAAAACTCCAATAATTTGTCATTCACATTAATTTGAGTTTTGTATTTATAATCAGTATGACTGTCCACTTCTATTAATTTAGAACCAACATACCTCATGAGAATAATGAATATAAATAATTGAATTTTGTCCATGAAGTTCAAAAGTCAAATTGAGATTTTAGATCCAATATGGCTGAGTAAGTGTAATTGGGAACAATTGGAACAGTGAGTGACGAAGGTGAAAATTGGAGCATGGGACAGCGGCAACTCTTTTGTCTTGGAAGAGTACTTCTTAAGAGAAACAGAATTCTTGTTTTAGATGAAGCCACTGCTTCTATTGACTCTACCACAGATTCCATTCTACAACAAATTATTAGACAGGAATTCGCAGGATGCACAGTTATAACTGTGGCTCACAGAGTTCCAACTGTAATAGACAGTGACATGGTCATGGTTCTATCCTATGGTATGTTGATTTTTTGTTGTAACTTAAAATATAAACTGTGACGACATCTATCTGTCTTTCCATGCTGCCTTACTTTGACATGTGTTCAATTTGATTCATGCCTTTTATGAAATCAGGCATCATAGGTTCAACCTACATAGGGTTATTTAATGTTTATCGTATATAATTTAGAGGTTAGTTATATAATTTTTCATTGTCAACTCTCATTCAATTAAATTCAAAGATGATGTATTAAACTGAATTTACATTATAAAAATCTTTATAAAATTAGATTAGTATCAAATAATTTAATTTTTTATCTGATATGATTTTTTTCAGATGATCTACCTTGGAGTTTTGACATGAGACAAAATAGAAATAAAGTTGTAATACAGTGGAGGTTTGGAGCACAATCAGAGTGAAAAAAATATAATAAAGTTATGAGAAAATGAAGTTTTCAAATTCAATGATTGGGTGGAAAAACAGGGATTAGTCATCTGTTGACAATTGTCTTCTTTTGATGTCTCACTTCTTGATAAACAACAAAGAACCCATTCTATATTTGCCCATTTGCATCTCAAAATTTTTATGTTTTTTTTCCAGGGAAACTAGTGGAATATGATGAGCCTTCAAAGCTTATGGAGACCAACTCTTTTTTCTCTAGACTGGTATCTGAGTATTGGTCCAGCTGCAGGAAGAACCTCTCCCACAACATTAGTAATCAATAAAACTTAGTACAAGAAAGATTGCCAGCACAAAATAAGTTGAATAGATATTCGGTACAATTATATTGACATAGATATGTAACTCTATTTTCCTCCCTTACTTGATACTAAATTTTCTTTCTTAGCAATATTAGAGTATTCTTAAGAAGAATCAAATCTCAGATTGATAAGGTGAAATATGAATCCCT
This sequence comes from Gleditsia sinensis, assembly GCA_037074535.1. NCBI lineage: Eukaryota > Viridiplantae > Streptophyta > Magnoliopsida > Fabales > Fabaceae > Gleditsia > Gleditsia sinensis. The sequence goes on along the minus strand of CM073468.1, from coordinate 2,935,778 downwards.
CTTAGCAACTGAGCTAATCCTTTTGGATAAATTGAGAGTGATTTGACCTCTACTCACATCCCCTCTCAGTCCAAATACTTGAGCTTAGCTCAAGTGGCTTCCTTTTCACTTATAGAAGAAAGTGTATTAATAAACTTCACCTTTTTACATTATATTAAACTTTTAGTATATGGACTTAGGCAGATCAAGTTGCATCTAGCATTAATGCAGTAGCCAAGCTCTGAACTTCATTTCAAAAAATTAGTTGCTTGATGAAACTTGGGTAGCCAAGTTCTGCCCTTTATCATTCATGCCCACCAAAAAAGGAAAATCAAAACCAGGTTCTCTAGAAATCATAAAGAAAACACACTGAATTTACTTGTCGTGAACAACAGAAATTTCTGTGGATAAAAAAGAAGCTGGGATGTGGGCCACTTGGCCATTGAATCAAGTTCAGACTTCCCAGCTATCACTATTCTCAATTAGTATTCTGAAAGTGGAACTTTCCAAGATTTGCGATCATTTTTGGGGCTGCTGGAGTGACTTACTTTCATCATTAAGCTGATGCTCATCATGTTCAATCTAGAAATTACGTGTAAAAGTAGCAAGGAAAAGCCATATCTGGCAATATCTTATACACTTTTAGGCAGAATCTGCACTAGTCGGTCAAAGTCAGATTTGAAAGGTAAAATTCCATTGCCTAAAGATGTTGGTTTATATTCAACTTGTTCTTGTTTGTTTCTTCCATAATTATGGGTATCATATTTAAAGTAATGCAATGAGGGCCTATATGCCTAGATAGACACTCAAAAGTTTTCAGTAAAATCTACCTTTTACGCATCTATATGCCTAATTCTCATGAGCTATCTTTCTTCTTTTGGTACTAAATTACCAATGCCACTAGAAACTCACTATACAATAATTTCTACAAACTTCTCTGACACTTTTGGATTGTAGCATATGGACCAAAAAGAAGGGCAAATAACGCTGATCTAGATGGCAAATATAGTGTTTCATTTATTTACAAGTTTCTTTTTAATTATAGAAAAATTAACTTAAATTGACAAAAATGGATGTTAGGAGTTTATAATTTAATAGCTCAATTGGTTGTACAATAAAGTTAACAATTTTTCATGGTTCAGATGTAAAATCTAATGTCCACTTGTTGTGGGATATATCCTTAAATTTTGATAAATATTTGTGTATAAATAATTCCGTAATAATTAGAAAATTGAGATACTAAGTTTAGCAAAAGCAAAAAAAAAAAAAAAGAGTTTGAAAAGTAAATTTTTATCTAAAGAAAAACATAATAACTTATTTTTCTTAGTTTTAAAAGATTTAAGTCATGCCTTTTACACTTACATCTAGTTGGTGTAAATGGTATACAAAGATTAAATGTTTGAATCTTAATAGATTTTATTGTAAATTTTTTAAAAAAAATATAAAGACTTTAAAAGAGAATTAATCTTGTAACAATAATTATTCAGCAAAAAAAGTTATGACTTCACCTCACACTTCACCCCTAAAACATCTTTATTCTGGCGTTTTCTCGTGGACCGAATAATGACTTTAGTGCCCGTTTGGTACGCTGGAATAAATTTCAGTGGAATGGAAAGAAGAAAGGAAGAGGGAATGGAAAAGAGAATAGAATGCCATTACTTTATTTGGTATGCAATGGAATGAATTAGGTAATATAATATTTTATTATTTGATTAATAGAAATTGAAAGAATAGAAAGATAAGATAAACAAAATGATTAAATTAATTTTTTTAAATAAAAAATTTTTTAAAAAAAAATTTTTTTTTAAAATTTTTACAAATTAATTTTTACAAAATATATTTAAATTAATTTTTTTAATAATTAAATTAAATTATTTTAATACAAAAAAATTTAAAGTTAACTTTATTTTATGATGGAATCATGGATTCCATCCATTATTGGAAGGAGTCCACTTTCCATCATATGATGGAATGGAGCATTCCATCCATTCCATCATACCAAACACTGAAATTCTGCTTTCCATCTCAGATTCCTTTCCATTCCAGCGTACCATTTTTTCTTTTCTTTTCTAAAACTAAACATGACACATGGATACGTCTCATTTGGTTGACTTCTCTTTTTCTTTTTTCTTTTTCTTTAAATGCGCATAGACTGATCGTTGCACCAGATATTCAAGAAAATAAGGTCTACCATGGTTTGTTGCAATGAAATTGGACGAGACTTCCTTTCAATCTTATTGCCTTGGTCATTTAACTCGCAACATGATTTCTGTCTAATATTTTAGTATAGAAATAAACTGATGCAAAATCTACCAAGGGCTTATGAATATAATATTTGATGCCAAGAGATTTTTTAGGAGAATTCTAACAATGATTTCTAGCTCTTAATCTCTATTGGGTTTGGGTCTAACCGATGTGTATTTTTTTAAAAAAAAAACTAAAAAGTTCACCTTATTCTATAGAATTTTGTTAAGAATTAGACCTCACAAGACCTCTGACTTTTAGGTGGATTTTTTTTCAATGGCACAAGTCTCAAAAATAAAATCCCATACCGAGACCCTATTTTGCATCCTACTCTGCAAAGAATCCAATAATCAATCCAAAGTGTAAACATCATGGAGGGCAACCATGACAACATCTAGTTAATATTTTGTGAGACTGGTACATCCCATTTATTTTGAAATTGGAGTACATGTTAAGAGCAACTTCACAATCACAGAATGGAATATTTAATTTGCACCATTAAATAAAGGAAATGGTTATTCGTGGTGCCCCTGGAGAATCATTATCGTAGATTGAAGAAGCTAACTAACCGAAGATATTAGTGATGGACATTAAGCCACAGGGGGAATAGGTCAGCCTCATTTATTTATTGTTTATGGTGTGATATGTTCATATATTAAAGATAGATCCTTTAGTTTAATTCGAGAAATTTATTAAAATAAAAAAAGTTTTAAATATACTTTTAGTCTTTTAAATTTTGTAAATATTCTAGTTTGGTCAATGTAGTTTAAAATAAAGCGACGCTATCTTTTTATTTTTTAAAAACTTATAATTAAATCTTTTATTTATAATTTCATCCTTTTTTTAACAAAAAAAAATACTAATATGGATATCAAACCATTGTTGGGACATTTTTTTTTCATGTGAACTATTTAAAATAATACTTAAATAATTGAAATTACAAGTTTTTAGTTAAGAGAAATGGTTTTGGAAGAGTAATATCATATTAATAAAACGGGGGTTCAATTATTGGGTATCATCTAAATAATTCACTTGAAAAAAAATTACTTAGTGGTTTAATGTTCATGTTAGCATCTTTTATTAAAAAAAAATACAAAAATTTTGAATGAAGAATTTAACTGCAATTTTTTTAAAATTAAAAAAATAACATTACTTTGTTTGGAACTACAGAAACTAAATTAAAACATTTACAACATTAGAGAGCCTAAAAGTGTATTAAAAAAAATAAAATAACATAGTCTGAAAAAGCCAAATTTAATTAAGTCACTTGGGGCAAGTCCTCCAGTGAACCCTTCTTGAAACGTGAACTCTTAGTGAGAGGCTGCTATGCTCTTAAAGGATCAACCCACTGAAGCTCCAAACATGGCCTTCTTTGGGAGTACAATGGGTATTGGTCGCTTATGTTCATTCTTTTTGCCATTGTGTAGCTTACAATATTACTACTATTTGCTTCTTCTATGAATATTGATGGTTGATACTTCTTTTTGTGCCATATGAGGTTCTTAAAAGCAAAGAGAATCTGAATGTTTCTGTTTTATTGGATATACAGGAGATTTCTTGTGGACATGTCTCAGAGATTTTGATATGACTTGCTTCTGGACTGAAAGGAACATAATAGACACTGTAAATATACTTTTTCTCAGTGCTTTCTACATAACTTTTCTTAGAAGTTCGATCAGAAGAAACTATGATAATGGCAGGCACAGAAAGGGTTGGGTTTCTGCAGCTGTCTCAATCTGTTGTGCTTTTATAAGCATTGCATATTTTAGTAATGCTTTGTGGAATTTCATAGCCAAAACTGGTGACTTTAGACAGCAGAGCTGGTTAGTTCATTTTTTCAGAGGAATAGTTTGGATTTCTTTAGCAGTTTCTTTGCGTGTTCAGAGAACCAAATTCATAAAAATTCTAGACTCCGTTTGGTGGGCTTCTTCTTGTACCCTGGTTTCAGCTCTTAATATTGAAAATCTGTTCAAAAAGCATACTATCCAAATATTTGATATGGTTCAATGGCTCATACATTTTTTACTTCTTGTCTGTGCCTTCCAAAATCTATACTTTGTACCACAAAGTACACAAAATACCACTTTATCTGAACCTCTATTAGTTCAAAAGGTTGAAAATAAACAAACAGGACTAGGCAATGCCAACCTTCTCAGCAAATTGACTTTCTCTTGGATTAATCCCTTACTAAGTTTGGGTTATTCAAAGCCACTAGCTCTTGAAGATATTCCTTCTCTTGTTTCTGAAGACGAAACTGATTTAGCCTACCAAAAGTTTGCTTGTGCATGGGATTCCCTTTTAAGGGACAATAAGAGCAAGAACAATTCCAAAAACTTAGTGTTTTGGTCAGTAGCAAGAGTTTATTCAAAAGAGAACATGCTCATAGCAATTTGGGCATTTTTCAGGACAATTGCTGTAGTAGTTGCTCCTTTGATGCTCTATGCTTTTGTGAACTATTCAAATAGCAATGAGGAAAACTTGAAAGAAGGTCTTGCCATACTGGGGTGTCTGGTTATGGGCAAGATGTTTGAGTCTTTACCTCAAAGACAATGGTTTTTTGACTCAAGAAGGTCAGGGATGAGAATGAGATCAGCTCTAATGGTGGCAGTGTATCAGAAGCAGTTAAAGCTTTCAAGTGCAGCTAGGAGAAGGCACTCAACTGGGGAAATTGTAAATTACATTGCAATTGATGCCTATAGAATGGGAGAATTTCCATGGTGGCTTCACACAGCATGGACTTCTACATTGCAACTTTTTCTAGCAATTGGAATCCTTTTTGGCGTTGTGGGTGTTGGTGCTCTTCCTGGGTTAGTCCCTCTTCTCATTTGTGGCCTTTACAATGTACCATTTGCAAAGATCCTACAAAAGTGTCAGTCAGAATTCATGGCTGCCCAAGATGAGCGTCTAAGATCAACTTCAGAGATCCTAAACAGTATGAAAATCATAAAATTACAATCTTGGGAGGATAAATTCAAGACTTCGGTTGAATCTCTTCGTGCTAAAGAGATCAAATGGTTAGCTGAAGCACAGTTCTTGAAAGCTTATGGGATATTTATGTATTGGATGTCTCCTACCATCGTTTCTTCTGTGGTTTTCCTGGGTTGTGCCCTTTTCCAAAGTGCCCCTCTGAATGCTGGAACTATCTTCACAGTTCTTGCAACGTTGAGGAGCATGGGAGAACCTGTTAAAAATATCCCAGAAGCTCTTTCTTTTTTGATCCAAGTTAAGGTCTCCTTCGATCGTCTCAACACCTTTTTGCTTGATGATGAGCTAAAGGACGATGGCATCAGAAGAACTTCGATGCAAAATTCAGATATTAGCGTGGAAATTCAAGCTGGTAATTTCAGTTGGGATCAAGAATCAATACCTCCAACTTTGAGAGATTTGAATGTAGAAATCAAATGGAGGCAGAAAATCGCAGTTTGTGGGCCAGTTGGAGCTGGAAAATCATCCCTCGTATATGCAATACTTGGAGAAATACCCAAAATTTCAGGAACTGTGAGTTAATAACTTAACATGTTTAGTTTAATTCATGCAAAATTAATTTCAATAACTTTAAACTTTTTTTTTTTTTTGGTTCATGATGTTGGAAAACAGGTTAAAGTAGGTGGAAGCCTAGCCTACGTTTCTCAATCATCTTGGATCCAAAGCGGGACAATTCGGGATAACATACTCTTCGGCAAGAAAATGGACAAGACCAGATATGAGAATGTCCTTAAAGTTTGTGCCTTGGATGAGGATATCCAAGATTTTAGCCATGGTGATCTTACAGAAATAGGTCAGCGAGGGATCAACATGAGTGGAGGACAAAAGCAAAGGATTCAACTAGCTCGAGCAGCATATAATGATGCTGATATTTATCTCTTAGATGACCCCTTCAGTGCAGTAGATGCACATACTGCCGCTGTTCTGTTTAATGTAACAAAGAAAGTCTTTTAGATTCTTACTATTATGATAAAAATTAAGGAGTACAGAAATATGATACTCATATCGTGATATAATAAAATATGCAGTGTCCTTTCACGCTATGTAGAATATAAGTGTGGAACATGTATACAATATTTTTAAGTATCCATATGAAAATAAATCTATTGGCTTCATTTCAGTGAATTAATTTAATTGCATTTATGTAATTACAGGACTGCGTCATGACTGCTCTACGAGAGAAAACAGTCATTCTGGTGACTCATCAAGTGGAGTTTCTCTCACAAGTTGATAAAATCCTGGTAATGGAGGGAGGAAAAGTTACTCACTCAGGAAGTTATGAAGATCTTCTTACAGGAGGGACAACCTTTGAACAGCTTGTGAATGCCCATAGAGAAGCAATATCAGGGTCGGATCAAATTAATGAAATCCAAGGAGAAACTGAAAATTTAGTTAGAGTTCAACCATTGGAGTCTCATGGCTTTCCTCATCTTACAAAGAGTGAGGAGGAGATTTCTACCAAGGGTCAACGTGGGGTACAACTTACCCAAGAAGAAGAAAAGGAGATTGGTGATGTTGGCTGGAAGCCATTCTGGGATTATATTTTTCTCTCCAAAGGATCATTGCTCCTATGTTTGACCTTGTTAGCACAGTTGGCTTTTATTGGTTTGCAGGCAGCATCAACATTTTGGCTTGCTCTAGCCATTGATGTACCAAAAGTAACTAATGGCATCTTGATTGGGGTTTACACGACAATTTCATTTCTTAGTGCTGTCTTTGTGTGCCTAAGGTGTTTCTTTGCCGCACATCTTGGATTAAAGGCTTCCACATCCTTCTTCTCTAGTTTCAATAAGGCTATCTTCAATGCTCCTATGCTGTTCTTTGACTCAACCCCCGTAGGGAGGATTTTGACCCGAGTAAGATTACTTCATTTCCAACTATATATTGGATAACCGATCTATATAGTTTCCCTCCATTTACAGATGCTTAGAAAATCCAGTTAACCATTTTACAAATTAATGTCAATCTCGTTGATTTTATTTGAGCTTTATTTCTTTGTTTATGATGCTTGTACTGGATACAGGCACTTATGCCAAATGTGACTGTAAACATCTATAAAGAAAGAAAGACGTACCCTTACTAATAGTTCAACTTTCAAATCTTTCTGTCTCGCAGGCTTCTTCAGATTTGAGTATATTAGACTTTGATATACCTTATGCCATTAGCTTTATAGCAGTTGGAGGATTTGAACTTCTGACAACGATTGGGATAATGGTTTCAGTCACATGGCAAGTACTTATTGTTGCTGTTCTCGCCATAATAGCATCAAAATACGTTCAGGTTCAACAACTTTCTCATTTTTTGTTGATTTCTATTTTGTCTCTATAGAAATGGAGCTAATAATTAACATCTTATTCTTTTTTCTGTTTTTCTGAAAGGGTTATTATCAAGCCTCTTCAAGGGAACTAATAAGGATCAATGGAACCACAAAAGCTCCAGTTATGAATTTTACGGCTGAAACATCACTTGGAGTGGTGACTGTGAGAGCTTTCAACGTGATGGAGAGATTTTTCCAAAACTACCTAAAGCTTGTGGACACAGATGCAACCCTATTCTTTCATTCTAATGTGGCAATGGAATGGCTAATTTTAAGGGTTGAAGTACTTCAGAATTTGACACTCTTCACTGCAGCTTTACTGCTTGTTCTACTTCCAAAGGGATTTGTGTCCCCTGGTAACATTAAAAAATTAGTTTACACTTTACATTTATTGCTAAGGTTTTTGGTATAAAACAAAAAGAACACTAGAGAATCCACTTTAAGCTAAAGAATCCTCTTTCAACAAAACTCAACATCAATTTTATTATTCAACGGTTAAAGTCTGAAAAACAATAATTCAGTAGATTTATTTATATAAGCATGTAGGCCACATAAGTCTAAATTAGTTAAAATATTTCAACAAATAAAATAATCGTTCATCCATAGATATAAATTACTAAGACTCAGACGACTAACTAATCAAACTCAAATTCTCAAACTAAAAACCCTAATGTGAAAATTAAAATAAAATAATTAAATATAAATTACTTTCTTGATAGAGCAAGACTTTGGTGAAGTTTTCTTATGTGTTTTTTATGAGGTTTTCCAATAAAAACATAAGATGATTAAAGACATTTTTTCCAACTAACCATCATAATCAATTGCTTCAAAAAAAAAATTCTCAGGGTGTCATAAAATCTTGGTGTGTGCAGGCCTTGCAGGACTTTCTCTGTCATATGCTTTGTCACTGACAGGGTGCCAAATATTTTTAAGTAGATGGTTTTGCAACTTATCAAACTATATTGTCTCAGTTGAAAGAATTAATCAATTTATTCACACACCAGAAGAGCCTCCTGCAATTTTGGAGGGCAGAAAACCTCCTTCTTCATGGCCTTCTAAGGGTAGGATTGATCTTCAAGATCTAGAGGTAAAAAAACAAATCATTTATCTCTCTAAGGATATTTTTTTTTTCTATCATAAATTTGGATATTAATAGCATTTTCCTCAGTCTTCACAGCTCTATATTTGCCTTTATCTTGGTGATTTTATTCCTGACAACTAGACAAATAAGTTCAAGTCTGATCAGTGTTATTTCTACATTGATTTCAGATTAGGTATAGTCCAAATGCTCCATTAGTGCTTAAGGGTATCACTTGTACATTTAAAGAAGAGAGTAGAGTGGGAGTTGTAGGAAGGACTGGAAGTGGAAAAACTACACTTATAAGTGCTTTGTTTCGCTTAGTTGAGCCTGCAAGAGGTGATATTCTTATAGACGGGATTAGCATATGCTCAATGGGGTTGAAGGATTTGAGAACGAAGCTGAGCATCATTCCTCAAGAGCCTACTCTTTTCAGGGGGAGCATTAGAACCAACTTGGACCCTCTAGGTCTGTACTCTGATGATGATATATGGAAGGTGAAAGAACTGGCTGTACAGTTTATTAAATCTCTAATGTTCTACATGAGCTTTAAATTAAGTGCAGTTTTGATATCTATTATTTGTTTATAGGCCTTAGAGAAATGCCAGCTCAAGGCAACCATCAGCAGCCTACCAAATCTCTTGGACTCTTCTGGTGAGTTAGATCTGGAACTTGAAGCTGACAATCTGATAAAGAAGCAACTCTAGGCTGGCTACTATATACAATGCCTTGGAGAACTATCTGAACAATACAGATTTATATAGACCCTGATCAACTATCTAACAGTTTATCATGTTTTCAATGAATAATTTAATATTTCAATATAAAAATATTAAATTCTCATAATAGCGAAAAGATTCGTGTACAATCTTCTATAAATCAGAACAAGCTTGCACACGTTAGAGATTGAAGATATTTGTGGTCGATAGGTTTCTGTAATGTCAAAAGTTGCAACTTGTAAAAAATTACTTGTATCCCCTTTGTCTCAAGTGAGATTAGTCTATGTCCAATAAATGTGGGGATACTCATGCCAACAAAATTGAAAAAAGAACACAAGTTAGAGAAAAGTGTTTGAACATGCAAAGCAGTGTCTACCATCATTCCTGTATATTATTTTGGTTGATAGGTTACAACGGGCCGGGGCAACAAAACACATATACTGGACGAGGCTAAAAGTCCATATATGATGATCTTGTGTTTCTATATAGGTCCAAACCAAAACTCTTATAATTTGAGATTCACATTAATTGAGTTTTATATTTATAATCAATATGACTGTCCATTTCTATTAATTTAGAGCCAACAGACCTCAGGAGAATAATGAATATAAATAATTGAAGCTATATTTTGTCCATGAAGTTCAAAAGTCAGATTGAGATTTGAGCTCCAATATGGCTGAATAAGTGTACTTGTGAACAATTGGAACAGTGAGTGATGAAGGTCAAAATTGGAGCGTGGGACAACGCCAACTCTTTTGTCTTGGAAGAGTACTTCTTAAGAGAAACAGAATACTTGTTTTGGATGAAGCTACTGCTTCCATTGATTCTGCCACAGATGCCATTCTACAAGAAGTTATTAGACAAGAATTCGCAGGATGCACAGTTATAACTGTGGCTCACAGACTTCCAACTATAATAGACAGTGACATAGTTATGGTCATGTCTTATGGTATGTTGATTTTTTCTTGTAGTTTAGGATATAAACTGTGATATATATCTGTCTTTCCATGTTGTCTTTCCATGCTGTCTTACTTTGCCATGTGTTCAATTTGATTCCCGCCTTCTATGAAAAGAGGCATCATAAGTTCAATTTACATAGACTCATCAATCAGTGATTGTCAGATATAATTTAATTTAAGAGACTCCATAATATTAAAGTTATGTAATTATTTATTATTTACTCTCACTCAGTTAAGTTCAAAGATAATGGAGTACACTGAATTTACTAAGAAAAATATTTATGAAAGTAGATTAGTATCAAATAATTTAATTTTTTATCTAATATAGATTTTTTTTTATATGTTCTGTCTTAGAATTTTGACGTGAGATAGAAACAAATAGAACTATAATAGTGGAGTTTTGGAACAAAATCATGGTGGAAAAAATATAATAAAATTATGAAAAAAGAGAGTTTTCAAATTCAATAATTAAGTGAAAAAGAGGGACTACTTATTTATAACAGAGGACAATTGTTTTATTTTGATTTCTCAATTTCTTGATCAACAAAAAAGAAACTCCCATTCTATATTTTCCCATTTGCATCTCAAATGTTTCACTTTCTTTTTCCTGTTAATATAGGGAAACTGGTGGAATATGATGAGCCTTCAAAACTTATGGAGACCAACTCTTTCTTCTCTAAACTGGTAGCTGAGTATTGGTCCAGTTGCAGGAAGAACCTCTCCCAAAACATTAGTAATCGGTAACACTGAGGACGAGGAAGCTTACCAGCACAAAATAAGTGGAATAATTATTATGTACAATTATATTGACTTAGATATGTAGCTCTATTTTCCTCCCTTTCTTGATACTAAATTTTCTTTCTGAACAATATTAGACTATTCTTCAGAAGAATCAAATATCAATTAATACGGTGAAATGCCAGTCCCTCTTTAGTAATTGAGCTAATCTCTCTTGGTAAATTGAGAGTGATTTGACCTCTACTCACATCCCCCCTCACTCCAAATACTTGAGCGTAGCTCAAGTGGCTTCCTTTACGCTTATAGAAAAAAGTGTTTTAATAAACATCACCTTTTACATTATGTTGCCATATAGATCACGTTTCATTGAGCATCGATGCCGTAGCCAAGTTCTGAATTTCATTTCAAACAATTGGTTGCTTGATGAAAATTGAGTGGCCAAGTTTTGCCATTTAGGATTCATCTCCACCATAAAAGAAAAATCAAGACAAAATTATCTAGAAAGCATAAAGATAACACACTTAATTTACTTGTCGTGGACAATAGAAATTTCTGTCTATAAAAGAGAAGCTAGGATGTGGGTCACTGGGCCATTGATCAGGGTTCAGACGTCAGAGTTACCACTATTTTCAAATAGTATTCTGAAAGTGGAAATTTTCAATATTTGTAGTCATTTAAGGGGCTGCGTGACTTGTGTCCATCATTAAGCTGATGCTCATCATGTTCAATCAAGAAATTACGTGTAAAATTAGCAAGGAAAAGCCATATTTGGCAATAGCTTCTATAGAGGCAGAATCTACAGTATTCGGCCAAAGTCAGACTTGAGTATCAAATTCAAAGCAGTGCAATGAGGCCCTCAGGTTCTGCCATTATATCGGAGCTCAGACTACGCTATTGCTTTAGCTTTTAGGTTAATTTGGTTTTTGAGGAGCTTACTAGACAACTTTTGACAATATGGTAGCGCTTTGTTATATCTCACATTAGGTAATCACTGAGACTTAAGATACTCAAGTCCTTAAATTTTCCAACTTAATAAGCTAGACTCAAGTACCCTTGAGAAAGGACTACTTGGACTAGAACTATCAATAAGGATTGACTCGTCTTGGCCCTTAAAGGATCGGAGAGACTTAATAGGGTTGGGAATGCTATTAACATTATTTGTAAAGAGAAAATTTCAATCATAAAAGTTTGTCCTGGTTCAGGTTGAATAAAGTCAGACTGAAAAACTTTTTAAAAATGAATTGTCATTTTATCAGCCAGGCATTATATTTTTTATAAGATTGAGCGAATTGGCCACACAACCTAACCTATATTAACAGCTTTAAGCTGGACCATTACATCAAAACCCACTGAAGTTAATATTTTGGGTTGCGTTACCCTCTTGGCTAAACTGCTATAAAGTTTTTATTAATGTGTCACAATTTTAAAAGACCTTTTGACCTGATTGCTTGTGGGGAAGGACTTCTATGATTTGAATTGAAGTGGATTGTTTGTCAGAAAGGAAAAGCACATTGTACAAAGATTTGAACAACAAAAGCCAAGCATATACTGTGAAATAGTGCAGTTGTTGCTAGTATTGGCTTACTTGCAAAACTCATGGCTTTAGTGACTCCTTTTTTCTTTCTTTTTTATCTTTTCTCAAGTGAGATCCAACCTTGTTTGCATTCCATAATCGCTAATGGTAGCAAAGCAAGAAAAAGGAGGTTTAGTGCATGACACACTACGTAAAGAAGGCAAACTAATGCACGGAGGATCATAGCTTTTCCAAATTCAATTGCTTCTACTTTGAACGACATGCTAACCAAATTCAATATTTCTATCCTGGGAAAGCAAGAAAGATGGCAAATTGATGAAAATGGGAGAGGAAGAAAGTGAGATTAGATTTTTAATTGATCATTGACCAGAATCTTGAATGGCACAATTTTCTGAGTTGTCTCTTTGTCTTTCGTTCAATTGTTAAGTTGGTGGATTGGTAAGGAGCAAATCTAGTTTTCAATGTTTCCATTCTTTAAAAAAAAAAAATTGTAGTTGAAGCTGACATTTGCATGTAGAAATTATTTGGTTTCATTGAAATAAAGCCCCTTTTTCGGCTAATGATTGAAGTAAAGTCCACCACTCAATCAGCCTTACTTTTTACAAAATGAGTATTATATTGCAATCTTTGAATAACTGCCCTACGGAGATAATTAATTTGAGTAATATATTAATGGCCTACGTCCAAACTGTGTTTATTATAACAATAATGAAGATTTAACCAAAAGAAAAAAGTAAAAATACACACACACTGGAGAAGAAGAGGCTGTTGTCATAATAAACTTAGGTGTGAGACTTCAATTTTATATGGTATCCTAGTCTTTTGGATGAAGCAGTCACAAGCTTAATCCTAAATGACCGTTCCCATCTTATACATTCGTTACATTTTAACATGGGATAATTGAGTGTGTTTGTTTTTCTAACACAATAGCTCAAAAGATTGAAGATCTCATTTAAACTATGTACCCAGACATTTAACCATACGATCATATCTAATTGTTAATCATTCATGAGACTAGATACTTAAAAATTATTAGTTGAAATTATTTTTCACATGATATGCTTTTATGACAAAATGGTCAGGAGTTTCAATACAAAGTATGACGAGTCTTTTCTTTTACCACTCTACAAGCACAAAAGGCACTTAGATAAAGTGACATGTTGAATATATTAATATAATCCTTGACATTAGTGGCTTAAATAATATGTTTTATTCATGATTCAAGGTAAGTAACTTTATTGCCAAAGGCATGTTTGTCCAATATTTTTTATTTTTAAGAAAAATGGTTCCTTGACATTCTCCATAAACTACGGCAAATATTATGCTTTTATTCAGCATAATAAATTTTTTATTATCATAAATATTCATAGTACAGCTTCATAAATATTCTGCAAAAGCAGAAGTTGAAAAGCTACTAAAATTGCTCTGATATTAACCTTCATCCTCGGCAATTTTAGCTACTAGTTAATGGGGAACTGGGAGAGCTTTAGGGAAATTTTTATGAGCATCAATAGGAATTGGCCCCAACTTGCAATCAACTGAGATTGGTGGAGTAGAATCACTGTGTTTGTTTCCTTCACTGATGGCTTTGTTGATAATACGGAGAAGAATATGCTTAAGCTCTTCCCCATCACCCCAGTCATGCACGTCTGCCTTTATCTGGTTGGAGTTCTTGGAAACTAAGTCACTCAATGCAAAGTTCTTCCTAGGCATCAAACTATCACTGCCTTTGAGCTTTAAACTTGGGCAAAAGTCTCCACTTCCATCTCCAAGGTAGATGAACTTTTTAGTTCCTTCTACTGTATGAGACTTGTGGATCCTTTCTATAACCAATCCCTATATATAATGACAGAATTCAAAAAAGTAAAAAAAGATTATCAACAGATAAGAAAAGTTAGAAAAAGATAAATGTGACATCCTTTTTATTATTTTGCTAGTGTTTAATGGATATTGCTCATGCAACATTATTTTGCCTTATGTTGCTAGGACCCCCTAAATTATGACATAAGAAATAGACATAAAAACAGAAAGAGAAACGGAGAGAAAGTGGTGTCTAATATAGGTTCAAAGATAAAGAAAAGGTCACAGTTCAATATGGTCAAAAGTATAAGCATGATTGAGAAAAGCACCCTCCAATTTGTATGGACTTGTCTAAAGGTTTATAAAATGACAAACTCTAATTCATTGCTCATTAGCAAAATTATTAGTGGTGAATAATAAATAGATCAAAAAGTTGATAATGAAGGAATTTTTTTAAAATAGAGGTAAAGTAAATTAATACGTAAAGATGTCAAAGATAAATTTTACTGAAAAGTGTATTGATATGGTTATATATTTATTCATAATTAATTTTATTTTTTAAAAATGTCAGACTTATCTAAAAATCTAATATTAACGAAGTTAATGCACTTGCCTTGCACATGTTTGGAGGACAAAGCTGGTTGCATCCATGAGAATATTTTAGATAATCATGGTAGGGGGAAATCCTGAGCCTCCCTTCTTCATTAACGTAGCTAGGATTTGCGGTTATCTCTGAGAAAAGATCCCGGACCCCATGATGCTTCAGAATTGTCTCAATGAAGAACATATTGGCATCACTCACAATCTTCAGATCGCACCTGGATACAGTTCCACATTAGACATTAATTTTTCCATCAAGAAATTATCACAAGGGTATGTTTGGTAGGGGAGAAAATGGAAGAAAAGGAAGGGAAAAACCGTAGTGAGAGTTACCCGAGGGAATAAGCTGCCTCAATAGCAGGGACAATGTGAGGATGCATTGGAGTTCGTTTTAGAACTTGTACAATGTCATCAATGGTTTTTCCTTGTGAATGAAGCTCATGCATCATCCTATCCTGAAAGTTTTAGAAAGAACAGAAAATTATTTTCCAAAACTGGTAAAAGAAAAATAAGCAAGCAAGAAAGGAAAAAGAAAAGTAAACCATAAGAGGGTTCCAATGCATGGTTGGAAGAAGTTGATAGAACTTGTCAGTTAATCCCATCTCATCAAGCACCCAGTTATCACTATCACACTCGATGATTGTTGAGTCAAAGTCAAAAATCACCACAATCCCTGCCATTTTTTGATGCACACAGAAATCAATCTAGAGATAACTAGTATTAGGAAATGCCTAAATGGATAATGATTTCCGTGAAAGTTTGTGATCATATGGGAGGGTATTTATAGGAAAAGAGCATGTAAGCACGTTGCATGTGAAAATAATATTTTTGGCCTCTAGATTCCAAGGAATATTACGACGTAGTGAGAATCCGAATAAGCCTCTTTTTTTCTAATATTTTTTGATAGAAAAAAAAATATAGTTAGAACAGAAAAGAAGAATAAAACTAAGAGAAGATTAATTGATAAATATTTGAATTAATCTAATTTTTTATAATTTTAATAGTTATAAAAATTAAAACGATAAAATTATTTCAATACGTTAATATATAAATTATATCTCTAAACAATCTTTAAAGGTGCTAAACCTCACTTCTACATGTACATTTAGTATTTTAGTTTTCTCTAATGCATCCTGCAGTTAAAATATAATTGACCAAATAATGAAAAAGCAAATCATCTCAATTTAGAAGAATTTAAAAACTGGAATATAACATAGGATAGGAAGAATGGCACGCCAACTTAACAAAAAAATGGTTCTAAATATAGAAATTGCAAATATCCCGGTTCGAGGACTGGTGTGTCAAGATGTTTGTAAATCTGGATTGTTTGAAAGATGGTGGCAGGACATGTCCCTTGGATCTCTATGCTGGCACATCTGGAAACCACTGTGTTTTTGGCAGAATCCGAGGTGATGGGGCAACTCTTAAATTGTATAGAAAGCAAGGGCTTGATTGAGAGGATGGAGTGGTGTGGTGTGGTGGGAGGGGTTTAATACTTAAACTATTGTCTAAATGTTAAAAAGTAATAAGGAAAGGTGGATCAAGATGGATTGAAAACTCATTCCAACGCATCTGGTATTCTAATTTTTAGAGCACTTCAAATCGGAGGAGTTTGGAATAGATTGAGTTACTCTTCTTTTTCATTTATTCTTTTACTACTCTCACTTTTCTTTTCTTTTATATATATATATATAAAGGTAATACTAAAGTGAAGAATTTAAAGAAATAGTAAATAAACACGTTAATTTAAAGAATTTCGTAAATAGTAATAATAATTACATTAAAAATGTATACTCTCAAAACAAATATAACAAAAAAAAAATGCTGAAAATAAATCTATCTATACTTAATCTACATATTTGAAGTTCAAATATTGAACTTGTCCCAAAAAAAAAAATTCAGTTAAAAATGGAAGCATGACATTAAAGTGAAGAAAAGAAATAAATTTTTTACTTTCTAATTTTTGAACTTGAAAAGAAATAAAATAAAATATGAATAATTTATTATTTGATGGCAATCACTATGTTACATGTTTATTGCTTCCTGATTAATAATTTCTTTTTTACCTCTTAAAAGTTAAAATGTCAAGTGTGTATCTTGTAGTATAAGAAAAGAAAGATCAAATATAGATTTAGCATTAAGTTAATATAAATTAAATCTAATAATAAGTTAAATACAAATTTAAAAATAAATTAGATAATAAACAACATATTTTATAGTGTGTCAAAAATAAATTTAAGAGTGAGTTAAATATGAATTTAAAATAAATTAAATAATAAACAAAATTTATAGGGTCCAATATAAATTTGAGAGGTATCCTTACATATATTTAAATATATTTAATAAAAAAATTTGAATTTTTTAATCCAAAAAAAAATTAAT
This sequence comes from Gleditsia sinensis, assembly GCA_037074535.1. Taxonomy (NCBI): domain Eukaryota; kingdom Viridiplantae; phylum Streptophyta; class Magnoliopsida; order Fabales; family Fabaceae; genus Gleditsia; species Gleditsia sinensis. The sequence goes on along the minus strand of CM073468.1, from coordinate 2,918,443 downwards.
TCAGGGGGCCTGAAATATATGTCACTCCGCCACTAATTTAATATGTTAGAGAGGGAGTTGGTTGATGCCTTTCGGTTTTTTTTATGCTTTGGCTGATGTTCGCCTGTTTCCTTTTGATGTTAAATTTATTTATGAGTGAAGGTTTCACATTCCTATTTTACATTCTTCTCCTTCTTCTTCTTCTTCTTCTTCTTTTCTCTGCTGGCTTGAATACTGATATCATGTCTCTAAAGTTATGGGATCTCTCACCTTATGGATTTGAATAACAAATTTGATGACCATTCTGCATCCTCGTATGATACCAAAAAAAAGAGTTACAATTTACGAAAAAGAACTGAATAAATGACACAACCACTTGAACTATATGAACAAGCGATAAAATTAATATAAATTTTCACAATAGACACTAGTGACGCCTTAATTGCATATTATAGAGTATGCTTCTTATTTTTCAATTGGAACAACGCTCGAGAATGACAAGAGAAAAGAAAGCTCTCATCACTTCCAGCAGACCAATTGTATATTCTGGTGATCAAGATTTGATCAATGACATAGTGGGAACTATAGCATTTTTGAACCTTCAGTTGCTTCTTTACAGACACAGAAGGCTTCTGCAAAAGATTACTCACCTTTCCCATGAAAATTCCCATATGATATGCTGCATCCAATTTTCATATCTCCTTCCACAGTTCAATCTGTGCTTGGTTAGAGGATATGCCATTAATTGTGTGCCAGAAAGTTTCATTTTTCAATTTGCTCATAATTCCTCCTGAAACTACATGCGCTGTTCATAAGCTACTGGAACTTACTCAGTATTCTCAGATTGACAGCCATTTCCTTGTTAGGCAAATTTAAAAATCTGTCTGGGGAACCCTTTTTCTGGTTCCCATATGGCTGCCTTTGGTCCATTGTCTATACAGATGCCTCCTAAATTGTAAGCTACTTCATCTTCATTAGCAACTATATATTGGAAACCTGATCCACTGTGAAGCTACTGGTTTAATTGGCTGAGACCGTCCTATTGCCAATTGCATTATATTAAGCTGTTTAACCACTCACTATAAATAGAATCTCATAAACCCATTTTCAGGATCTTCAACCACGTTAAGACATAATTTGCTTTTCAGAGAACTTCCATCCAATTTTCATATCAAGGAACATTTTCTCATTTAACCACTAAAGCATCTATGTCTTTTAACCTTTAGTTCAAGGCAGACTCAGTTTTCTTAGCAACAACTCTTAAGTGCTTCAATCTTGCATAACCAAAGCCCTCCGAGTGTTTGGATCCATAGTTGGCTCTACACCTCCAAGTTCAATCTTCTGTTTTCCGGAAATACCAGTTACCAGATGAAGTATCACTGATGAGGATTGATTTACAAATCATAATCTTCGTTTCTTCTTTGATCCAACAATTGCAAATACATGTGAATGTTGTTAGAAGAAATAGTATTGAAACTATAAGCTGATATATTGGTTTAGCTGCAATATTTGTATCAGAGCTTCCAAGCGTCAATATATTGACATATAAATAGAATTTGGAGCAAACTAATATTAGTATTTGATAGGAATTCATAGCTGTCCATCTTGGAACAGAGTTAAAACATCAGTAAATTTCAGTAAAACAGTTTTAGTGAGGAAAAGAAACCCTTTGAACTATGTTACATTTGCAAAAATACTAAATTATTCAGCCATTACTGTTGAACTGGGAGGGCCTGAGGCAAAGCTTCATGACCACTAAAAGATAATTGCAATCAGCTGAAATGAACTGAGTGCTTTCCCCCATAAAATTTGGAGCAAACTGATATTAGTATTTAATAGGAATTCATAGCTGTCCATCTCGGAACAGAGTCAAAACATTAGTAAATTTCAGTTAAACCTAGTTTTATAGGGAGGAAAAGAAACCCTTTGAACTGTTACATTTGCAAAAATACTAATTACTAAATTATTCAGCCATTACTGCTGAACTGGGAGTGCCTGAGGCAAAGCTTCATGACCAGTAACAGACAGGGTTTGCAGTTTGCAATCAGCTGAAATGAACTGAGTGCTTTCCCCCATAGAAACTTTGTTGACTAATTGCAGCAAAATTCGCTCCAACTCTTCCCCATCACTCCATTCATGGATTTCAGCTTTAATGAGCGAAGGGCCTTTGCTTATTAAGTCCCATAAGGGGAAGTTCTTCCTTGGCATCACAAAGTCTCTGTCTTTAAGCCTCAAACTTGGGCAGTAATCCCCACTCCCGTCACCAAGATAAATGAACCTCTTGTTTTCCTCATGGGACAACGAATCTTGAATCCTCTCTATGACTAGACCCTGTCATGGAAAAATTATCATTAGCCACAGAATACTTAAATGGAAACTTAACCAGCTTAAACTTAAAACCATTTTTAATTTGATTTCTTGGACCATAATAGTTAACAGTGTCATCATCAATTCATTAGAATAAGAAATTCTTAAATAGGTTTGGTTTATGAAAAATTAATTGACCAAACAAATCATGACCGGACTTATAAGTATGTTATATGCGGTTCTCACTAGAATCATACGCTTACATGATTAATTAGGTTTAATAATTTTTTTATAAACCGAACATAACTAAGAATTCCTCACTGTTGTGAAGTCTTTAGCACTAAAAGCGGATCTAGAGTAAAATCATTCTTCATTTTTTATTTCCAGTTTAATATTAAATACAGAGGGCTCAAACTAAAGAATGCATTATAGTGCTCTTAGATCAATTTATGAAATGATTGACCCACGTGAGATCCCACCTTCATAAAATATAATAATTTTCCAGAATCTAGATCCAGATGAGAACTTCTGTTAAAACGATATCTGAAAAGTTGTACTCCTCTCCTTGCTTAGCCAAATCAATTTAAGAAATCTCCATCGAGAGTGAACAAAGAAAAGAAAGGGAATGGAGGAAAGAAATATACCTTGCACATGTTTGGAGGGCAAAGACTGCAGCCATGTGGGGCTTTGTTGAAGTCATGACAAGGCAAAATTCTTAACCTTCCTTCTTCATTAACGTAGCCTGGGTTAGTGTTAATCTCCGAGAAACATTCCCTTATTCCTAAGTGCTTCAAAACTGTCTCAATGAAGAACATGTTTGCATCACTTACAATCCTCAAATCACACCTGCAAAAACAAGTGCAATCTTATATTTATTCCTCTTGTAAAAGAAAAGAAAATCAAGAGAAAAAGGAAAGATATATACCCCAAAGCATGGACCGCTTTAACGGCAGGGACTATTCTGGGATGTATGGGAATCCTCTGCAGAACTTCTGCAATGTCGTCAATGGTTTGCCCTTGTGAATGAAGCTCCATCATCATCCTATCCTGAAATACCAAAACCAATTCAAAAAAAGAATCAGTCATTTTTTCCGTAAACACAATGTAGATTGCAGAGAAAATCATTAAAAACAGAGAAGGAATGAACAGAGTATATAACACCCAGAAACCAGAAGCACAAATTGCAAGCAGAATCGACGAATGGAAAAGCTTACCATGAGAGAGTTCCATGGCATGGTGGAAAGAAGTTGATTGAACAAGTCCGTGGCGCCCAACTCGTCGACGACCCAATTGTCACTATCACATTCGACAATGGTCTTGTCGAAGTCGAAAACCACCACAAGTCCAGCCATTGAAAGAACACAAAAAATCTCAATACCCCAGAAACAGAAGAAGAAATCTCTTTATGATTTAGCACCCACAAGAATCAGCCCCTTGTTGGGTGTTTCTTTGTACTCTCAAAATCAAATGTTGGCGTGGATTGAGAGTCCTGGGAGGAGGAGGAATTTATAGTGAACGTGTGAACGCAAAAAAATAAAAATTGGTGTTTGATTCCAAAGGAATATTACCTATGGGTTACCCTTGCCTATCCCCCTTGCCTCAAAAATTCCTTCTTTGCATGTTACCCTATCCCCAGAGCATATCCAACATCAAAATACCAAATCCTAGATTCCTGAGGCAAATGAGGTTCTACCACAGCCGCTTGATCTGCTGAAATTTAGGCTGGTCAGATAGATCGAATGGTGTTGCCATTGAGGTCGTGAGAGAAAAAAAACGCGGGAATAATGAGGAATATTCGAGGGGAATTGAATTCAGTTGGCCACCCGTGAAATGCACATTCAGTGGCCGGAAAGGAATATTCTGGGGATGGTCTCTTTCTCCTAGTGGTCCTTTAAGGTTCTTGCGTTTTGGTTTATTTTGTGCGGATATGCTAAATTGCTCGTGAAAGCATGTGGTGTGAAGCTCACAGTTACAGTTGGATCCTGCCCTCATTAGAATTTGGACTCTAGCTTTGCTTTTGGTGATTTGTTTGTTGTTTTGCTGATTAAGAAAGGTAATTTCAAATGCGAGTTTACTGTTTTCGTCAGTTGTCACGGTGCTCGTGGGTACTCTCTAGCATACTAGCTTTGGACTCACCCATCTTTTTTCTTTTTGTCATTATCGACAAAATCTCATCTGAAGATTTTGGATTTGATTGAAATGTGTATATTAATTAATTCAATATCCAAATCCCATTGGAGATAAATCACCCGCATTCGAATTAAAGGATGTAATTTTTAAGAGGTTGAACTCTTATTTTTTATCTTAATTATTTATTTGAATTTAAATACATTATACCGATTGAGCCATATTAATTTTTAAAAAATAGGGTATTGGTTTTTTTAATGAAAATAAAAAATATCATTTAAAGCATTGTTGTTAAAACTCTTTTAAATTTTAGAAGGAGTGCAATTTTTTGTCCCTTTTACAATATTATTTTTTAAAATTTAAATTTTTGATAATTATAAATTGTTTATTACTTCAAATAACTAATTGTGAGTAGAGAGTTATTGATTTTTATCACTAGACTAAGTTTTTAGAATTATAATGCTATTTTTAATATAAATTATATATTAGTAAAAATAAAATATAAGAGGACAAAAATTAAAGATTTATTTGATTTTGTTTTTAATTTTTTGTTTCTAAAAATTATGTTTAAAAATTGTTCTTTAGAATAAAAATAAAAAAAAATTCGTTTAATAAATTATTTTAAAAATATATTGTGTTTTGATTTTTTATATTTTAAAAATAAAAATAGAAAATAAAAATATTTTTTTCTGTTTTTATTTTTATTTTTAAAATAATTTATTTTTAAATTTTATTTTTAAAATAATAATAATAATAAATTATTAAAAAAATTTATTCTGAAAATAACTAAAATCAAAAAATAATTTTTTAAAATAAAAAATAAATAGGCCCTAAACTAATTATTGGAGGGGGGAAATGGGTTAAATCAAGCTGATTCAAAACTTGAGGCAAGCGACAACCTTAATTAGCATGCTTTGTTTAACTTAGAAGATAGGAAGCTATTAATATTATTAGTTATCAATTTAAGAAAGATATCTGAGTCATGAGAATGTAGAGAATCCGTTACTAGAAACATATATATGGCAACTGACAGAGCAGCAACAACTATCCCTTCCTGTATTTTGGTTTTGGGTGATCTGTCGGTGAACTCCATCAATTTTTTTTTTATTTTTTTTTTGCGGTTAAAAGTTACTAATAATATTAATAATCAGTTTCCTTAGTTGTTACGTGACAAAGTAGAAATGAAAATATTAAAATTATTAGGTGTGATCTAGTGGCTTGAGATCTAAATAATGAGTAAGAGATCATAAATTTAAATGTGTGCTCCATCGTATATCAAAAAAAAATAAAAATGAAAGGTAAACATAAAATCTTTAACTACACCTATCAAAACAAGTTCTCTTTGTAGTCCAGTTTGATTAAAGACAAAATTATTTGTGCACGAAAAAAAGAAGACAGAATTATTCATTGCAAAACTTAATCACGCAATATATAACTTTAAGAATAAAGTTTAAATAAATAACCACTTCCTACATGTATCCTATTTAGTTTAGAGTAAATTACTATCTTTTTATCTTATTAATGTATTTATTATATAGTCTTTTATTATTTTAAAAATATACATAATTTTTTTAAAAAATAAAAATTAAAAAAATATTTTTTATTAATTAATGCGTTTATTATACTATTATTTTTTATTATAAAAAATATATACATAAATTTTTTAAAAAAATAAAAAATATACTACAACTTAATTTAAATATTGCAAATATTTTTTTATAAAAAAGAAACAAATAATAAAATTAAATAAATAGCCCTCCTGACAAATTTTATTTTTAATTTACTATTTTTTAATACTAATCATTCTTTTTCAAAATAAATTGTGAAACATATAATTTTAGTTGATATTTTCGTTGATTTATAAATTTGATTAATAATAATAATAATTAAGAAAGTAATCTTTTATTTATTCATTTTTTATCTATTTTTTTATAAAAAGTATTTAAAAAAATTTTAAAAAACTTATGTATATTTTCATAATATAAAGAATAACATTATAATAAATATAATAATCAAACTCATATTTCTTTAAAATATTTATATATATATATATATATATATATATATATATATATATATATATATATATATATATATATATATATATATTCTTCACAAAAAGAAGTGCAATGTAATATACACGAGAGAAAGCAATCATCAATATAACTTTGAAATAATACTAAATGAGAGAGATTTGTTATGCTTTCTTTGTCATTTTTCCTCCTTTATTCTTGGATGCGTCTCATGCGATCTAGACAGCGATGAATAGTATTCCCTTTTTATTATTAGTGGTTTTGATATACCAATGGATTTCCTCCCGTAGATTTTAATGGTTTATATGCTTCTCCTTTTGGGTGGTCCTTTGGGATTAAATTAATACTGCGTTGTTGACGATGACGACACCCCAGGGGGCCCATGAGTTGTCGTGATCGTCTTGCAAAGACTGAAGAACAACATCATCATCAAAATGATTTTCACTTTTTGTTTTTAATTTTTGAGATACGATTTCCAGATCAAAATGGTTTCCAGATCAATATTAAAAAAAAAAATAGGGTTCCTTGTTCCACTACTTTACGCATGGCTGCTCCTATTTTTAGGCCGAAATGAACTGATATTACAACAAAAAAACTGGGTTTGATATTGCGTGCGGGCAAAATGGCCTCCGTAATAATTAATGCTGGAAAATGCGTTGATCAATAACAACACATCTTACGTACCCAAGATACCATAAATTTTTAAAAAAATTATAGTTAAAATCTTAATATTATTTGACAATCTCAACTGTGCTTATCTCTTAGATTACATTTTTTGTTGGCTTTTTAAGATAGGTGGTGACACAAAAACAAACTCCGGCACGACACCCAACCAAAGTCATACGCTGGCATTTGTTTTGGGAAATGTTGAGTAGTTGACAATAATAATAGCGATGGGCTTTGTTCCCAAAAAAAGAAAGACGATACTAATAGTGAGGAGTAAAGTGGCTACAGATGGCGCCTGAACCAGCCAAGAATGAACATCACCACAATTCTCTACCATTTTCCGTATTTTCCCTTTCTATGTTTTTGTGGTCGAAACAATGAACCGCGTTTCTTCCCCATCTTTTTTCAAATCCACGCGTCCCAAAAAGCTTTACTCGAACCCAATCAATCCCGAAAATAAAAAAGAAAAGTGATTCTATTTTTGCACCGATTTTTTATTTTTTTATTAAAAAATTATAAATACATATAACACACATGAAAATACAAAAAATCTAAAATGATTATTTAAAATTTTGCACCTATTTTAATTAATTTTTTTTAATTCAATCAAACACAAACCAGAGAAAAAATATTTACAAAAGTACGATGGGAGAAAAACTTTTTTTTTTGTGTGGATAAAAATACGATAGAAAAGACTATGAATATGATAAAAAAGACTATAAATATATTTGACAAGACAAATAAGTTAATTTATAGTGTATTTGATTAATTTATAAATTTGTTTGATTAAATTAAAAGTATTTAATAAATAATTTTATTTAAATAATTTAAATTAACTGAAAGTTTATAAACTATATGCTATTTAAAATAGCGTATAATTTATAAATTTTTAGTTAATTTATAAGTTTTAAGTTAGTTTATAAATTAATTTTATCAAATATAATCTGCATCAAACATAAATGTTAACATAAGAGGAAATAGATGAAATAAGTAAAAAAAAAAAATTAATGTTATATTTTTAAGTAAATAAAACATTAAGGAAACTAAAGAAGACACATTTTTCAAACCAAACACATTATATTAAAAATTATAATTCAACCTTATTTAAACACAGTTAATACAATAAAAATGAAAAAAATAATCCATAAAAAGGTAGATAATACACGGGAGGAGGCAGAAACGTATATGCAATTGTGAACCAATCAAAAGTTTGGGATTGATGTCGATAGTAAGAAAAACAAATATAGAGAAAAATTATCCTACTATAATTTTATAAAAATAAATATTTAAAATTACTCACAGGTAAATTCTTGTGATTTTAGTGTATTCTACTAAAATAAGGAGAATATCTATTTTTTTAATGAACGATGTTTATATGTAAAATAAGCAAAAATTAATATTGTCATAGGGTAATAGTTTTGATAATTAAGTTAATTTTAATGAAAATGAAAGAAATTAAAAGAATTAAGTAAAAAATAAAAAATACTTGAAAAAAATTGTGATATTTACAAATATTTCTTTAAAAAAACAAAAGTCTTTTTAATAGTACAATTTGATTCAATAATTGGCAGACTCAAAATTTAAATTATCGAGTTTAAACTGAACTTTGTTTATACAACCAAGTTAATTCAATTACCAAGAAAAATAATTTTTTTTATCAATTAAAGTATGATTGAATAAAATTTTAAATGCAATAAATTGATGTAAAAAATATGTTTTTAAAATCATCCAAAAATAAAATTAAATATTAAGTAAAATTTAAAACACTTCTAACAGTAATATAAAAAATTATAGTAATTTAGTACACTGTCGAATGATAGCCCCCTCCTTCGAGGAGATAACTTTGGAAGTAATTCTTTGAATTCTTCTCTGAAATCTTATATATATAACTCACTGTTACTCTTTCATTTTTACTATATATTTCTTGAAAAAAAAAAATGGTAGCCCGCATAGCACCATTTGCAATGCTTTATCAAGTGATTGTAGAACCCAGTCCCAACGTAGCCCATGATTTGAGTTTCATGGACCTTTCTCTCCAAATGTCCAAAGTGGATAAGCAGTTATTTTTTGGCCCAGTTGTGTTTGAACCGGGCTTTTTCCAGGTACTAGATCAAATTTAAGGCCTCCTCCATTATAAATTCTTTAATTAATAGGCTATTATTTGTCTTGTGGAGATGAATTCAACAAAGGTCTTGGAGAGAAACTGACCGTACAGCATGTCTTCAGAAGTGAGTGATCATGGATTTAGAGGGTAAATTGATCGACGAAGATGAATATCCCTCGGATAGCCTAACGGAAGGTTCCTGAAAGCGAACCCTAGCAGAGCTCCCCTTCCACCGCGCAGCAACATGTGAGGAGGGGGCTGCCATCGCAGCCCCCTCCTTATCTCTCCCTTTCTCTTCATCTCCTTTGTTCTTCTTCATGGTTATTTTGTATTTACTTTCTTTAGGAAAGTTTTTTCTTTCTTTAGGAGAGTTTTCTCCTTCCATCAGAGAAGTTTTCTCCTCTTCTGTTTAAAAGAGGTTAAGAGCATGAATGTCTACATCTTTTATGTCCAGATCTACAGTATTAGGTTCAAATCTACATATTTGATCTCAGATCTGTGTAGAAGAAAGCCAGATCTACAACACTGTTTTTACAAAGGAGTAGAAGAATATTGAAGAGTGGTATTTTTCAGAGAAGGTTGGGAGGTGTGTTGCCTCTCTATTGTTACAACTCTTTTTTCTTCTTTTTAGTATGTTGTAATAGCTGTAGTTTGAATTATGGAGATGTAATATTTGGTAAACTAAATTTTAAGAGGTGTGTTGCATTTATATTTTCTAGTCATAGTATTAGTCTGTTTGTTTTTTGTCTTTAGAAGCTGTAGGATTTAATCTTACCTGTATCTTCTGATTGTTGGCTTCAGTGCCTCTTTGATGTATGAATAGTAGTATTCCACTTTGTCCAAAAAAAAAAAAAGATGAATATCCCCCGATAGAAGAGTAAAGGTGCAAGGATGAATGTGTACTGCTCTATTGATCTCCCTTGTTTGGGTGCTGGTTAAGTGAGCTTAGTTTGGTGTCAAAGCCTCAAACCACTCTCTTTATGAAATTGGGCCTAAGGCCTTGATGATTGAGTTTCGTGGACCCTTCGCTCCAAATGTCCAAACGTAGCCCGTATAGCAGCATCATTTGCAATGCTTTATCACGTAATTGTATAACCCAGCCCAACGTAGCCCATGATTGAGTTTCGTGGACCCTTCGCTCCAAATGTCCAAAGTGGATAAGCAGGTATTTTTTTGGCCCAGTTTTGTTTGAACCGGGCTTTTTCCAGGTACTAGATCAAATTTAAGGCCTCCTCCATTATAAATTATTTAATTAATGGGCTATTATTTGTCTTGTGGAGATGAATTCAACAAAGGTCTTGGAGAGAAACTGACCGTACGGCCTGCCTTCGGGAGTGAGTGATCGTGGATTTAGAGGGTGAATTGATCGACGAAGATGAATAGCACCGGGTAGAAGAGTAAAGGTGCTAGAATGAGTGTGTACTGCACTATTGATATCCCTTGTTTGGGTACTGGTCCAGTGAGCTTAGTTTGGGGTCTAAGCCTCAAACCACTGTCTCTTTATGAAATTGGGCCTAAGGCCTTGATGATTGTAGGCTTCGACCGATCCAAAAAAAGAAAATTTCACTCCAAATTCAAATGTGGCCTACAAAGCTATTATTACTATTATTTTTACAAATGAGGTCTGAAAGGTTACAAAGTTGAGAGTTTAGTTTTTTTTTTTTTTTAACATCAAACTGATTTCAATTTAAAAAATTGAAATTGATGTTATAGAAGCAATCAACTTATAATTCAAAGCTATCCCTTTTTACAATTATAACAATCAGTAAGGTCTTATTTATAGTTATTAACAAAAATAAATAAATAAAATATAATAAAATATTGTAATTAAAAATACATTATTTAAAAAAAATCTTCATATTTTTTAATATTTAGTATATTATAAATAATATAAAAATAGAATAAAAAAATTAACAAAAAGATAAAGAAACTCTAAAAAATAAATTTATTAAAATAATATTATTTTAACAAAAATTATTTTAAAATATTATAAAAATAAAATAATTAATTAATAATATAAAAATTTGAACTAAATATAATTATAGTGATAAAATTTATTTTATTTTATTTTATGTTAATTTAAAATTTTAATAATTAATTAATTAATAAAAAGATATTTTAATTTTTTGTTTTCTATTCTATTTTATTTTTTGAGATAATATTTTTTTTTTCATAAAAGATAATCTGCATTTCATAAAAATTATAATTTTATTAATTAAATACAATAAATTAATAAAATGAAATTTTAATTCTTATTTTATTAATTTATTTCTGTAAATTAAACAGGACTCAATACCTCTTTATGATTCTTAATGTGGTTGTCAATTTAGCAAGAAAAAAAATATATTTACTTAGTGATATGTAAGAGAAGATAAAAAAAAGGGATGATTTCTTTTCTTGTTATATAGTGACAAGCGAACATTTTTGTTGGTCACTTAGAAAAATCCAAAAGTTGGAGAAAAAGTGTCACACGATCATAAGAGAAACATCCAACTCAATATCAAAATCAAACCAACGTTCATAATGCTCATGTTTGAGAATTAGGTCGACCCTTTTATGGATTGAGTGCAAGCACAAGGAATCGCACAATAATACTTTTTTCTTTCTTCAAAAATTATTAAAAGAAAACTTAAACTTAGACCAATACTTGGTTGATTTCATTGTCTTTACCATTATCCTCGGCACCTTTTTTTTTTTTTTTTGGGAGTACACTCCTCAGCCGTTTGGTCTGGTTCTCCTCCAGGCCCAATTTTTTTCACATAAGAAAGGAGAGAAAAAAAAATATCGGAGATGTCAATGAATAAAATTTAAAAAAATAAAAATAGAAAATGAAAAGACGAGGACCTGCAAGTCATTTCAAACAACCTCATCATGTTTACCTTTTTTTCCTTCAACAATTTTCTGGTCCTTTTCGCAAATTTCTTTATTGAGTCAATTTTAATAATATAAATTTATTCTTAACCTCACATGACTGCGCACATAGCCTTTACTACCACTATCATGGTCCAATCAAATTTCGTACTTCACCTCGTTATGTGACAGGCTGGTGAAATTATCATGGAATAGGAAATTATATATTTACGTACGGAAAAACAAGGAGAAGCCTATTATTGAGACTTGGGAACAAGAGACACAGCAGTGTTTTTATGTGTGTGTTTTGCATCTTCGACGCCAAGGAACGGTTTGCTCAGTCATTTTAATCTCCAAAATCCCATTTTTCTCCTTTTAGAGAGAGAAATCAGAAAAATCTTAGATAGAGAAGGTTGTAGGAAAGAGAGAGAGAGAGAGAGCGAGAGAGAGGAAATTTTTGGTCTTTTCTGTGTTCCAATGGTTCAACTGGAAATCCAAAGAAGGCTGTGAAAATAGATGGGTCTTTGAAGCTATGATCTTCTAGCCACAGAAAGCGATCTTCGATGCACTGATTAGATTGGCCGATTCAGTCGTGTTTTCGGGGGCCGTTGATTCGATTTCCCGACAAATGAACGGTGGCGATGAGGTCGTCGCAGCTCCAGCGGGTCCACCGCAGCCGCTGGAGTGGAAATTCTCGCAGGTTTTTGGCGAACGTACTGCCGGGGAAGAAGTTCAAGAAGGTAATTGTAATATGTTGCATCAAGGACACATGTTTGTGACTTGTTGGATCCAATTGATGTATTTTGCGTTTATTGGGATTAGGGTTTGGTTTCGTGCTTTCGATCTATTTTGGATCGTGGCTCGTCAGCCACTTCCTGCATCGGCTTCTGGGTCGTCGGGCAATGCTTGTTTCGGCACGTGGGTCATTGTGCAATCGTTGTGCAATTGTTGGTCTTATTTGATTAGGGGAAGTAGTGGGTTTTCATGCGTGTAATGGATACTTTGACCGGTAGCTCTTCATTTATTATGTGGGTGCCTTTGTTAAGTTTGTCTTGCATTATGAATTTACTGGGTTGAATGATAGAGTGCGAAGCTGAGCTGTTAGAATTATGGTGGTTTTTTGTTGTCTTTTTAGCTCGTGCTTATTTTGCAAGCACTTCTGTTGTCGTTTATTGGTTTCTTTAGTTATTTGATGTTTGAGTTTGAATACTATAGGCTAGATCTCAAGGATGTGTAGTTTGATGAGTGGCATTGAAAAATGACTGTAGGGTCTGGGCAAAATTTGTACCTTTGACAGTACACAACATCTAAATTTTGGTATATATTGCCAGGTTGAAGAACCAGTAGTGGTGACGGCGTTGTTTCTGGATTCTGGAGTGGAACTTTTTTAACTCATGTTTTAACAATTGGCAATTGTTCCAGTGTTATTGAGAAAATATCATTTAGTTTGATATGTTGATCAAATTACAAAATTAGTCTTGCTTGTTTTGATAGTTTGATATATGGTATTATTTATACTATATGTCATATTCTTTTTTAAATTATCGTTCTGCTTTTCTAAGGTACCAAGTGGAATATGATATGGTGCTTTCAAGGGGTGGATAGAGTGGGAGTAGGCTGTTTATAAGTCCAATGATGTAAGGCGTCTTGGGCATCCTGGTAGTTTCACCACATTATTTTATTATGCTGAATTGCTGATACATCATACAAGTACCGCATCATTTCTTTCTGTTAATTTAGATTCACGCTAATTCAAATTTTTGATGCAGCAACTAAGAACTCAGAGATCAAAATGCATAGTTCACCATTAGCTTTTGTTGGGATTTATCCCATAGGCATCTTTGGATTGGATATGCAATTACTAAATTTTGGGTAACGCAGAATTCTTTTGTGTGTGTGTGTAAGTTGAAATTTAAATATTAGCTGCCTTTGGGACACAGACCAATGGCCAGAAGAATTAAATTTGATTGGCAAGAGTAGAAATCTTACTATCAAAAGTAAAAAAAAAAATTGTGGAACTGTGCTGGATCTAGAGTTGATACATGTATTTTTTTCCCTGGAATGCAGTAAATAAAGTCTCATATTTTTGGAGTTAACAACAGTAAAATTGGCTAAAATGCTGTTGTAACCTTTTTTTTTGGGTTGGGGGAGAGGCTGGGTTTCATTAAGCCTATAATTCCTCTCTGAATTCTTTCTATATTTGGTTATATTTGGAATTTTTTTTCACATTCCCATAGTGAGATTATGGTGGTATAGGTTTGGAGAAATGCCATGAGTGTTTTTTTCGCGTCGCATGCCCGATCTGCTTTGTCGAAGTGGGTAGTGGAGGATTTAACTTGTAGCTTGCTGAACTCTTGTCAAATTGTAACTAATGTGTAATATTAGGAACTAGAAAGAATTGAAGTCTTGGTTTTTCTTTTTAATTGATGGGTTTTTACAGGGTATTTTCTTTAGACATCTAGGAATTATTAACAGAATTGTGGAGTTTTCTGGTACAGAGTGAGGGACAAATATATTTAGCTTTCATTGCAGGATAATGTGAATGTTTGTTAATTATTTGTCCAATTTTCTTTCTCAGTGGACATAATTTCTGCCATTGAATTTGACAAGTCTGGTGATCATCTTGCTACCGGTGATCGCGGTGGGCGAGTAGTTCTTTTTGAGAGGACAGATACAAAAGATGTAAGTCTGAATTTTGCTTCTGCAAGGTTTTATTTGAACCAAGCTGTGTTTTGACATGTTCCATGTTATGTATTTCATTCTTGTAATATGTTTGTATACTGAAACATGCAGCATGGTGGACCAAGAAGGGATTTGGAGAGGATGGACTATTCTATAAGTAGGCATCCTGAGTTCCGTTATAAAACTGAGTTTCAGAGTCACGAACCTGAGGTAATAATCCTTCACTAGTTATTGCTTCACCAACTTCCTCAGGCTCATAAATACGATTGTTTTATAATATGTGGTAATTTTTCATGTCAGTTTGATTATCTTAAGAGCTTGGAAATAGAAGAGAAAATAAACAAAATCAGATGGTGCCAAACAGCTAATGGTGCCCTGTTTCTTCTATCCACAAACGATAAAACCATCAAATTTTGGAAGGTGAGAAACTAACGCTCACTTGTAGCTTGCTGAGTGCCATATTTAATTAATTCTTTATGCACAAGGTTTCACATTTGTGAACGTATGTTTGATCTCTTTTTTCTCATGCTTTACCAGTGTATCTGTTTGTGAAGATTTATTTGAGCTTGAGTCACATATATTTGGATTTGAATAGGACACTTAATGCCACGGTTCAGTTTTCAGAAATTACATTTTTTAATTTTTTTTTTGAATCGCGGTTATTGGTTAAACTGTCTATTGTTCAGTTAATCAATGAACTTTGCATTTAGAGGAGGACTTCCTGGGGTGTGTGCATGTTTAAGCTTTTCTGCCACCTTTCATCTACATTAGGTGAATAATTTTTTGCTGTTTAATCTAAAATTCTTATTGTGGTATGGCTCATTACTGTTTATATGCAATATTTTACTTAAGCATTGAGATGATGACTTGTTTTGGAGAAATGAAGTTAATTCAAGAGAGGGCATGCTGTTAAATAAATCATAATAGAAAATGTTATGGATCAATAGAGTTGAATTGAATGGTTTCTTGTCCATGTGTACAAGTTGGATGTGGTGGCATTTCATTTATTGGTTCTTTCATATGAATAAAAGGATTCATGCTATCTCCTAGACCACTTATTCCTTTGTCTTCATCTGAGAGTTGAAGTGTTGAACAGGTCCAAGAAAAGAAGCTCAAGAAGATATCTGATATGAATGTTGACCCTTCAAAAGCAATGGGAAATGGCTGTATTGCCAGTTCAAGTAATTCGAGTAGCCCTAGGCCATATCTTGCAAATGGAGGATCTCCAGATAGATCATACAGTTGTCCAAGCAGTGACTTCTCATTTCCACCCGGGGGCATCCCATCGCTAAGATTACCTGTGGTAGTTGTATTCAGCACTTCTATTTGCAATTCCTTTTTTCTTTTTAGTATTTGTTTCTCAGGGATGAAAAATCTTATTTTTGACTTTCTTTTTGCTATAAACAATCAAGAAATTGGAAGATACACATGAAATAGACAAAATCAGCAACACTTCCTAAGGCCTTTAACCTTGACATTTTTTGCTTATGGTTTTTTTTTTTTTTTCTTGGAGGGGGACTGTGTGTCTTGACAATATAGAAGAGAGGGAAAGAGGTTGCAGTGGAAAAGTTTCATTTTCAGACCTGACTTTACAATACTAACACCTTAGTTATGCAATATGTAGGCAACCAGCCATGAGACCAGCCTTGTAGCTCGATGCCGTAGAGTATATGCCCATGCTCATGATTATCATATCAATTCAATATCAAGTAACAGGTGATTATAGTTTTCTTAGCTCATTCTATATTTTGCTATTTGGTTGGGTGGAGTTGGTAAACCCTGAGTTCATGTTCTGTTTAGAGGCTGTTCAGTGTCAAATCTTTCTTTCATTTTTTCTCTTGTGGTGTTTCTGAAAATGCTGACTAATTGTTGGCTTTCTGAAATGTTGCTTCATACAACTTTTTTACTTTAAAATATATATTTGTTATTATTTTATTTAAACTACCAACCAATGATTCTCTGGTTCTTGCTTTTTCATGCCTTGCATGGTTGTGAAGCTTAACTGAATACTAAAATCAAATTTGGATATAATATGTTGCAAATATCTGTAGTGATGGTGAAACTTTCATATCTGCTGATGATTTGCGGATAAATCTCTGGAACCTGGAGATTAGCAATCAAAGTTTTAATATTGTCGATGTAAAGCCTGCAAACATGGAGGATCTGACTGGTAAGCTTTCACTGTTATATAATAACTGAAAATTTTTTGTGGTTGGCAACTTTGTGTAAACTATCTAGCTAAAGAAGTGGTTATCTGTTATAGTTGACTGATAAGTGTTCATTTTGCATGCGTAATTTTTCTAATCTCAACCTGTTTCTTTGAATTATTTATCATTCTTTTATAGGCATTTGACATATAGAGGTATTGGTCTTGCAATTTAAGAGGCTTAATTATGTGGTCCACTACATGGACATGTTTTTCTTACCATTAACTATGTTGCTTGTAGTTTGTAAATTTCATTGTCTAATTGTCTGAAGATCGGGTTCTTAGGGTATCTTAGTCTTGTGAGTTGAAACTGTAGATATAAAGGATAGTCCTTTTAATTGATGTTATAATAATTGTGAACATTCATTTTTGGTTTTCCGGTGGTCTTAGTTGTATTTGTACCAAATGGATGGTATTGTGATACCCTTTGTGAAGTTTCTAACAGTTTTGATATTGTACTGATCACATTATAGAATAGTCCTGAATTTCCTATTTTTAAAAGTACCATCACTTGCAATGGGCTATAGGTATTATGATTTAGAAGGTTTACCTAAAATGTTGAAATTGGATGATTCACTATCATTTTAAGGATGCCAATTGCCGGAGACATGCTTTTCTTTTTGGGTAAATTTGGGTTTACAATGTGATTAGAGATTCTCATTGAGAAATTGAGTTTGTTGAGAATGGTGGTAGTATTTTGAGGATAATTCACTAGGGATGTGGAGTCTAACCAGGTAAACATGGTCTTTCTCTCCACTCAAATAGTAGTGTATCACCTCTCTTCAACAGTGGTGTTGAGCTAATAATTTAAAGTTATTTTGCTCTAAAAGAACTGTTTATGTGGCTTAAATTTGCTATTTATATTGAACTTTGTAGGAACAAAAAGACTATTAGGAATTAACCTAGTAATATATTTGACCTAGCTTATTACAATTTACAAGGAAAAGTTGCCCTTGTGGAGGACAAGCCTCCAACAGTTAATGTAAAATTGCATAAACTATGAATTTTATGTGCTCTGTTGTTGTGAGGTCTCTTGGGCTTTTCCTCAAATGATTGCCTTTGTTCCTCCTTGATGATTTTTAAAATATGTTCATAAGAAGCAGGATTTTGTAGCTATAGTTTTTCCCATTTTTCCTCCCTCATGATTTTTAAAGTATGATCATGAGAAGCAGGGTTTCATAACTATGGTTTTTCCAATTTCATTTGTTTTGCTTGAGTGCGTCTAGGACTTTTCTCAAAATTTCTCTTTGTTTGCACTTCCTAGCATTTTAAGCTTCCTTCACTTTTATGTTAGCTTGGTTCTTACTTGATAGTCTTGGGTGAGTCATGACCTTGGATGTTTGATTGCAGAGGTTATAACATCAGCCGAGTTCCATCCTACCCATTGTAATATGTTGGCCTATAGCAGTTCAAAGGGTTCAATCCGTCTTGTTGATTTGCGCCAGTCAGCATTATGTGATACTCATTCCAAACTGTAAGCACATCTTTTTCTTTTGTCCTTTTGTGGTAATTTATTGGTTCCTAAGAAATAAGTCTCACCCATTTTTTAACAACCGTTTAGTTCTTAGGCAAATTTTCAGGAAAAAAAATATTCTTCCCTTACTGGGGACCTTAAAATGTTACTTATTGAGAAGCATCTTTTTGAAGCCTACTGGCCATAAATTCATGTTAGTTTCTTATATATTTTAGACTGTCAATATCCTTTGGTACAGATTTGAGGAACAGGAGGCCCCGGGGTCCAGATCTTTTTTCACAGAGATTATTGCTTCAATCTCAGACATAAAATTTGGGAGGGATGGAAGATATATACTTAGTCGTGATTACATGACTCTAAAGGTTTGAAGCTTTATATTCAAAGTTCATTCTTCTGTTGTTAAACCTTTTTTCAAATTTACTGTCAGATAGGGATATGCTGTCTTGATTAGAAACCATGAGCCAATGCTGGTCTTTCTCTATGTGCCTTGCATTTTCAACTGTTTCCTTATTGCTTATTCAGTTCAAAATCTGGTGAAGTTTCATTTCATTCAAAGATGTAATAATTTTGTAATTCATTGTTGTGGACTGCGTGAGAATTTCAGACTCTGGTGGTTTCTCATTTATTATTGTTACTTGGTTATCAGTTATGGGACATTAATATGGATTCTGGCCCAGTTGCAACCTTCCAGGTTCATGAATATCTAAGACCCAAGGTTAGATTCCTGTCTTATGGTAAATGTTGATCCCTGATTTTTTGCTGCTTTATTTAGTTGTAATTGTTATGCTTTCATTTGAATGTACCAGCTGTGTGATTTATACGAAAATGATTCAATTTTTGATAAGTTCGAGTGTTGTCTAAGTGGTGATGGATTGCGTGTAGCAACTGGTTCTTACAGGTTTGTGTTACAAACTTACCCAATATGTGGTTTTGCCGTCATTGGAATTATTTAGCTTCCATCTTACTGTTCTATTTCATTCTCATGTGGTACTAGCAACCTATTCCGTGTGTTTGGTTCTGTCCTGGGAAGTACTGAGGCTACAACCTTGGAAGCTAGTAAAAATCCAATGAGGTAATCTTACAGGAAGCTCTGATGCCAAGTATAATTTATTAAGCATCCTAACATTTAAATTATATTTTTGTTCTCTCAGGCGACAAGTTCAGACGCCTGCAAGGCCTTCCAGATCACTGGGTAGTATAACTCGAGTTGTAAGAAGAGGTCAGTTTTCCATTTTATTTCCCCTGGTATCACTTTGAGCAACTATTCACGATATATTTTGCTTTTTGTTGTATATAATGACTTCCAATATCTGATAATCTTATCAGGAGCCGAAAGTCCCAGTGTTGATGCAAATGGAAACTCTTTTGATTTCACCACAAAGTTGCTGCACTTAGCATGGCACCCATCTGAAAATTCGATTGCCTGTGCTGCTGCAAATAGCTTGTACATGTACTATGCATAATGATGATTGAAGTGGACATGCATTTGCTTGGTTAACCAGTTTTTGGGCTGCTGTGGAGAAGGCATCTTTTCCCTTCCTAACACCCATTAAGTTGGAGGCTACATTAACTCTCACACTACAAGTGCCCTTCAAAATCTTCAGCAGGAGCTTTTAGAAAAAGATCCAGAAGTGGCTGTTACCAAATTCCCGGGTAGGCAGACCTGATTTTGTTTCTGGATGGGCAGTATCTGTCTTTTTGTTTTAATTCCCCTCCTTCCAACCCTAATATTCTTTTCCCTGTTTGCTGTATCTTCTCCTAAAAGAGAAGGTGCAGTCAAATGTTTCAAATTGTGTTTGGCTTGCAAGTGAAGAAGAAAATGTGATTGTAGCTCTCCTACAACAGATACTAAAGGATGTTCAATATCTGCCACTAGGATTAAGATAAAATGTAGTTTTTCTTTTGCCCAATATCTTGGTGGAATCCACCAGTTTAAACTAGCGGTGCATCATTTTTTCATTGATTCTTTTTCTTTGTTGGAATTTAATTTGACAATGTTTAATAGCCTTTTTCTTTGTATCTGGTTAATTATGTGTAACAAGACAAAGGAAGTAATAATTTTAGGTTGCAAGATAAACTAGAATACTAGGTTGTCTGAAAGCTGACCTTTGGTAAGCTACCAATTTTTCGCTGGTTAAATTACTATTATGCTTGGGATTTTTCCTTCAGCCCTTGTTTTGTCTCTTTCAAAACATGAATAGGAAGGATGGAAGGATAAGTAGTTAGAGGTCCCAAAACCTTTAATCATATTGAAGCCATCTTCAAGTTCATTACCTTGTTCTAACTTCATGAAAGTTCCCAGCCTGCATACCCAGAAAGGCGTCTTAAACTTGCAGCAGGAGATGTAAGCTTCCATGTGACGCTGAATGGATAAATCAAATGGAGCAAGCTTTCGTGTGGTTCTCAGTTCATACAGTGTAGGGCCAATACTGGACTCCAAGAGCTTGTGTTGGTACTAAAATTGGTAAAAATGAACATGTCATTTTGTGTTTCCAGTGAGGTCCAGAGATAAGCTTGTGTCATTTAAATTAATTTAATTTTCTAGTCTGATTATCCACATAATGATTAAGAGATTTATAAATAAAAAAAATGACTGACAAGAATGAAATTTGAACATGTGAAACTACTTAATCATGAGTATAACATTTTTTTTTAATATTCGCTTACATACCCAACAAACGAGCATTAAAAGCGGAGATTGACACGGACAGGACATTGCAAAATTTGAAATATTAATGTGTAATTTAATTATCCAACGTTAACGGACATAAATACAGTTATTTTTGTGAGTGTTCATAGATTAATGTCCTAAACACCTAATGTTAGCTAGAAAATGGAATTAAAACAATCATATTTTTTTAAAAAAAGAAAAGAATAATTTATACACGTATGAATAAATTTCATGATGTTGATACTTTTAAAGTACTATGAAGATTCAGTGTCATTGCTTCACAAATAACGGATGGATGATTGATTAATTTCTAAGAAAGAAGAAAAGAAATCATAAACCTCAAAAAGGCACGGGTTTCTGGGATTACAAGGTGTCGTTCGGTTAGTGCTCTCCCAGGTTGAAGGAGTTAGCGGGAGATACGGGAATCCAAGTCCACTGGATTCAAGAATTCTGAACGTGGACCTACAAATTCGTGAAATTGATCATATCAACCCCCTTCCGCGAAATTTTTTCACTTGGTACTCCTACCACTTCAAGCTTCTATCTCGCCGCTTTCAGATAACAAGGTACTGAATCCAACGTTCCATCATCATGTTAGACTCCCTGCATTGTCGTTAATGGTTCCCATAATTCGCTTCCATCTGTTTGGTTCCCGGGAAAACGTACAAATCAACTTTTTCTCTCAAGTTCTGACCTTCTATCTTCTGGTTGAACAATCTCTGTATATCGAAAATGCCCATTGCGTGTTTCACTGCAGAATTTGTGAAATTATAAGTGATTCTTATTTCAGAATATTGCATTCTCGATTTTTAAGACAAACGGACACTTTTCACCCAACCGTGGAGGTCGGATTCTGGTTCTTAGATGCAATGTGGCAGCTTATTCAGCAAATTTATCTATCTTTAACACTTGGGAAGAAGGCCATTCCAATTTCCTCAGCTGTTAATCAAAGAATAATTGAAAACGTTTTTATGTGATCCAATTTTTTTGGGTACTAAGTGAGAGGTATTTTTGGACTTTACTCGAAACTAAAACTTTCGAGTGATCTTAGCACACTCGGTCATATTGGCACAGAGCATTTAAAATTTTACTCAGGTTCTTCCGTGTGTAATTCAATTTTTCTTATCTGTAGCCTTGGTTATTATCTAATTTAAATCCAGGATTCAAAATTATTGTGATTAAAGCAAATTTTAATAAATCTTCTATCATTGCTAACGTAGGAAATCAGAATACTTTGTTTAAAGGGATTCATGGCATCAAAGATTGTTCAGTTGCAATCAAAGGTGACCCAAGCGTCACAAGTTGTGGCCAAGAATGGAGGTTCTTACTACAAGCAGTTGTTGGAGCAGAACAAGGAATATATCCAGGATCCACCCACCATTGAAAAGTGTCAATCTTTGGCAAAACAATTGTTTTATACTCGCCTTGCCAGGTTCATTCTCCTACTCGTTTGATGTTCACTCCTTAATTTGTGTTTACTTGTTTGTATACAGAGAACTATGGGTCTTATTTTTTATGACTCTTTTCATTCCATTGTGCGCATTGTAACTGTCTAATGTTAGAAGTGGTCACTGTGAGTGACCTAAATTAAGTTAATTTACACTCTTCAGAAAATGGATTTGAATTCTCTTCATTTCTTCAAGAAGTTAACATTGTCAATTTTGGAGAGTGAAAAGCACAATTGATCTGGGATTCACATTTTAAAAACAAGTGGGATGCACTGAATAAGTAGTGAATCTCTCATATTTGTGTCTTCCTTTCTGTCTCTCTCTCTCCCTAATTTGCCGTGTAAAATTCTTTAAAAATTACAGACAATCTGAATCCTCAGAAAATCATACCAGGATCTTGAAATTAAAATCAGTTCAACAATTTTATTTTCTCTTGTTGCATACAAGTGGAAAAAATCATTCAAATGGTCTCCTAGTTAAGCTTGTTTTATCGTACAAAATTTATTGGAAACTCGTATACTGCATTCAGACTATAGATCGCTCTCATTCTAGACAACAGATAGTAATCACAATAGATGACTGAAGATTCCATCTATAATGACAAAGTAGTGTTGTATTAAGCTACCATGGTTGTCCTAATCTTGAGAGTAGTTTGTCCAGCATTTGACCCATGAGCACACAGATATTTGATGTAAAATTTGCATACTCATACTGTTTGTCGCTGTATTCAAATTTTACCAAGTATTGGACCTTGTTTTCTGCAGTATTCCTCTTCGTTACAATGCAGTGTGGAAGGAAATTGAGTGCTTGAAGAACCTATTGAAGAAGAGGGAGGAAATAAACGTAGAGAATGCAGGCACTGCTGCTCTGTTTGGACTGGAGTGCTTTGCTTGGTTTTGTGGGGGTGAGATCGTGGGGAGAGGATTCACATTCACGGGCTACTATGTTTAAGTGGAAGTACTGCTCCAAGACCAGACAGCTATTAAGCTCAATCTGCTGAAGATTGCTGTAGTTAGGAACTTAGAATCATTTATCCCGTTTTACACAATATTATTCGGTTCTGACAATGACAGACCACTCAATATTGGCAAGCATAAAGTAATATCTGAAATCGGTGAAGATTCATGTCGCTTCAAGGCTCATGAATTAATAATTCTCCTTTGCTTCTTGTGTACGACTATTGGTGGAATTTTGGGGAAAGTCTCGTGATCATGAACTTAATAAAAAGATTGTGGAATTTTTTTAGAAGCTTTTTGGGCAAAGTTGCTTTTAAATATCCAATTGGAATCAGGCAGTGTGTTCCATACGCATGCACTAGAATATTACTTGCTGTTCTACTGTTTGTATTTGCTGGATTATTTTCACTGTCTACGTTGGCAAAATGCATTAGGGAATGTGCTGCTGTGGTGTACTGAGCTAATGGAGAATCGCTGGATGAATAACATCAGAGTCCATTCTAATTGTCTTCGTCTGGTTGAAAGAACATCTTGATTCTTGAAGCAGAGTGGGAAAAGAATATGTACCCCCATTAATATGTCCCTGTAGGTCACAATCAACGAACTGACTTCTTATAACCTCAATTTTCATTTTTTTTTCTTTTGATATTATGGTTAAGTATCTTTTAGTTAGTTCAAAACCAAATACAGACACTGTGAATTCATAATTTTATTTTGAGGGTACTTTTCAAATTAATTAAAAGAGATGTCCTTTCTTACTAATTTGACAGGACTAACTATTTTAAGTTATGTTTTTATATCCACTCATTCTGGATCAGTCACAATTATATGTGCATGAACATATGTACCGTGAAACATCTGATTCCACGCTAGCTATTCCCTTGGCGTAGTTTATCCCTACTGGAAACTAGGTCAAGGTTTTAAATGCTGACTGCAAGTTATTTCACTCCTCAAGGTCATGTAAGAGAGAAAAGCATTGAACCTTTGAGAGGGGTGAGATCAGTGGCTTCATGTTAGTGAAAAAATTATTGAGTTTATTCTTGTCCCCGGCCGAGAATATGAAGTACGTCCTGCCATAAAAGAAGTAAAATTTCACCTGGGCAAAAGTGATTGTGTGGCTAGCATCATTGTTTTTGGTAAAATATAAATGAAGAGGGTTGCTGCAATTTATACACATCCACAACCAAAGATATAAAAATCCATACTTCTTGTGTCTGATTCTAATGAATCGGCTCTTGTATAATCCCAAGTGGTAGAAGATTTTGTTTCATTACCTTCTGTTTTTGGGAGAAAGGGAGAGAGACAAGGGGGAAAGAGTATCCTTAGCTCCAGTGAAGTTGGAAGCTGAGGTGAACTGGTTAATTTTAAACTGCATCAGCATTCTGCAGTGGTATTCTCAAAAAACATCACACGGCAATCATAATTAATGTCAGTAAATCAAGCAACATACTTTTCTGTCACACTAAATCTGAGATTGCTTAAATGCCAATCAACCTCCCACATTATTCAAAGATCAAAAGTCAATAATTAAAAACTATAATTTTTACGTAGTATAATTATGTTGATTCATATATGACCAACATTCATTAGTTAGTCAAATAGTTTATATTTAAAAATACAGATATTAATATAAATATAAAATACAATACAATACAAATATGATAGTATAATAAAATATATAATATTTAAATACAATATAAATTATTGTTTTATATCAAATACATATTAAATACAATACTTTTTTTACTTTTTAAATATTCATTTGAGCGAATATAATATATAAACAAAAATGTGTCCAAATTGGATTGGGAAGTGCAGAGGGGGGTAAGCTAGTATTGGGTATAGGCAACGGGAATCAACATAGGGGCAGGGCATCTCGATGTGAGCCGTGTTGCACGGGGGACAGACACGGACTTGACTTGGGGACGCACCCTGCCCGGTACCCACCATCGTGCACCCTTGTGTTTCAGACTTTTGAACTCTCTCACAAATAAATGGCCATCTTCCACGGACCCACCACCACCTCCTTCTACCTCTGGTTCCCCTTTCCCATCATGCCTCTTTCTTTCTTCCCTCACCATTAATCACATCATCTCTTCAACTTGCAATCATATATATATATATATATATATAAAATAAAAAAAACTTCTTGATAAGCTTGTTTATGTCCAAGTAGTGTTTGCTACTCATATTTTTCACGTCTATACAATTGAACCCAAGTCGTGGAATGCATGAGTGGTAATGGAGCTAATGGATTCACACCAAAAAGTGACGAAATCTATCCATAAAATAATAATAATAATTAAAGTATTTTATTTATAAAATTTAAATTTAATTTTACTATCAGTAATTCTTTTAATAAACTATTTGTGAATATTATTATAATATTTTGTTAAAACTTGTAATAATCTTTTCCCTTCGCCATAAAATTTTTATTATTAAAAAAAATTACAGGAGAGAGAAAAAGAAGCTTTAGGTGTCATCTGCCACGTGTTGCAGGTGTCATTTGCTTTGGGTGACGGCAACTCAATGCAACGATGCATACTCAGTGGCTCAATACATAGCTCGACAGATTGACGTTCCAAATTTGTCATCACAAAGATTCAACGGTTCTGATTCGCCTATGAAACCCAAATGATCTCTCTCCGGGTGGAGCTTGCTTTGTTCGCATGCGATGCAACGTGGACCAATAGTTGTCGGCGGGGCTCAGGCTTATCCGACAAGTGGCTTGGCTCAATATAAACCATCAATTGAGCCGTGACTCGGCTCAACTCAAGACAAGCTTGGACGTACATGGATCAAATGTTTGTTAATTTTTTTTTAAAGAAGTTTTTCGGGAATAAATAATTGATTAGATAATAATTGTCCTTTTGTGGTTGTCGTGTTAATTAAGTTCATTAATGTGACGAAGACCTTCTACTCTTAAAAAAAAATATGGAACAACTATTTGTCGTTAAAAGTTGCTTTTATTTGACTTGTTTATTAGTTAAAAAATTATACTAAGCATAAGGAATTTTTTTAAGATATAAAATATTTAAGTGAATGACAAATTCGCAGCATATTTAATATATTTCATACACCTTTTAAAGTAAATCAAAATATTGTTAAAAAAAATTTAAATAAAAATTATTGTTCAAAACACAAAATTATTCATATTAAATAACTAAAAAAAATAAAAGATAATTATGTAGAAACATATTTAAATCTATGATGGTCAATTGTTATTTAAAGTTGTGTGCAGTTGATTTTTTAAATCAACAAATTTTTTTAGAAAATTATTTAATTTTTTTTAATCTTATTTTTAACTATAAAATATCAAAAAAATTAGGTGTGATCTAAAAATTACAATCACTATATATAAATAATTTTACTATTATATTTGATATTTTTATTTTACTTATTATAAAATTAAAATTATCATTTAAATTTTTATACATTAAAATTTTATATGTTATCAGATATATTATAATTTAAATTATTAAAAATTTAGTTGATTACTTTCAATTAATTTTAATTTTATTTGAATTAATGATCTAACAAATAACTCTTTTGATTTTCTCACCAACATTTATTCACTTATATTTTATTTCATAAACTAAATTGCAAATTAAAGAAGCTATATTACCATAAGAATTTGTGATTACACGCGAATTTACTTAAATATTTTTAGTTGTCTCTTCTAAATTTTAATTTTTTAATCTCATTATTTTGTAAATGAAAAAGATACTTTTTTAGTTAATTTTGGGCGAGAAGGTTCTGGGATTGCCCAGCTCAAGCCAATTGCAAGTCCAGTGCTTATCTCTCTATTTGAAGTCTCTGGGCTGGTCGTCACTCTCACGCAGACACATTGATAGGTAGGTCATCTCCATCAACATTTTCAGAAAATATCTTTACTCTTTCATCTTCAATACTGCACGTTGCTTCCTCCTTCCTAAAACAGAACCCAGTTAAACCTTTGTGCTCTTTCAGTCACTGTCCTCCATGGAAATCCAAGCAAATTAGGAAAGACTCCATGTTCTATCAATCACTGTGCTTTTGGTCCTTTATTTGTTCACCCATGAGCATGAACCTTTCTGTCTCTTCTTGAGCTTCTTTGTCTTGAATTTTTGTGGGATTTTTCTTCCAGAGAAAAGCCTTAACGTTGTATTGATCTGTTCTATCAGGTACCCATTTAAGGGTCTGAAATTTATTCCTCTTTTTTCTCCTCTTTCTGCTTTCTGTTTTCTACCTTTTTTCCACTTCACAGCTTCATCAAAAGCTAACACCCCATTGTCCTGAAGCTCAATTTAGATCTCAATATTCCGACCACAGAGAGCTTTGAAGCTTTTGAATTGCCCTTGAAAGTTTTGAATTTTGAACTTTATTCTCCAAACCAATCAAACCCCCGTTCTCTGTTTCTATAAGAACTTTTCAAAAACACATAAAGTGCCTAAAATTCAAGTCCTTTTAGGCATAAAAACAATGCAAGACCCAACTGCGTTCCAACCCATGAAAAGCGAATTTCATGAACAAGTACAGCTTAAATGCCCCCGTTGTGACTCCACAAACACCAAGTTCTGCTATTACAACAACTACAACCTCTCGCAGCCCCGCCATTTTTGCAAGAATTGCAGAAGGTATTGGACCAAAGGTGGCACTCTCAGGAACATCCCAGTTGGAGGTGGAAGCCGAAAGAACACAAAGAGGTCATCCACATCCAGCGCCAAACGCTCTGCATCATCTTCTCCATCGGTTTCGTCGGCCATTGCAGCCGAGGCTGTAGCTCCAGAGGCTGAACCGACCCGGGTTTATACTAACCCGATTGATCAAAGCCGACGGGAGCTGAACATTGGTGGGAGTTTCAGTTCCCTTCTAGCATCAACTGGGCATTTGGGGAGTCTCTTAGAGGGCCTGAACTCAAATGGGTCTGGTCTAAAAATGGCGCAATTGGGTGAATTTGGGGAGAATGTGAGTTCTGAACTGGTTATGAATTCGGATTCAGGTAGAAATCCGGGTTCGGAGATGCAGAGTAATAATGGCAATTCAGAGAGCTTTCTGGGTTTGCAAAATGGCGATTCAAGCTGTTGGAATGGTGGCAATGGGTGGTCTAACCTTGCAATGTATACACCAGGCTCGAGTTTGCAGTAGAATCAAAGACAAGCTAAGAAGCACGGACACCGCACGCGGGATTAACAGACACTGCTTCAGATGAGACAACGGAGTGAATTTTTTTCTGCATAATCCAGCTGCTTCCTAATTGTTCTGTTTCTTCTGAACTTTATACTTACACACCATGGTTATGAAAATAGTATTATAATTAGCTAAAGCTTATTAATAGCAGCATTTCTGATGTTGTGGAGGATCACATACCAGAAGGTCATTGAAGTAGTATAATTTAGGTAATTTTTTTTTTTTTTGGGAATTGTTTGTGATTGATGCTCTCTAGTTTCCTTTAGAAAGAAAAGGAAATCAATTTTTGAGGGAAGAAATGAATGTTCCTGTGGTGATTGTTGAGAGGAAAGAAGTGCTTCCATGGCTTGGGATTTTAATTTAATCTGTGTGTATTTTATACATGTGATATGGTATACCTTTTTTTGCATAATGTTTCAAGCATCTATGGCTGTATGGTATTCTGTACTGATTCAGCTGTTTCTGCTTTATATATCTGAGGGGATGAGTGGGTTATTTAAAAGTGATCTGTTTGAAGTTACATTCTTCTCTTATTTCTGCAATTAATTATGGGTTCAGAATTTCAGATTTGATTTTCATCATTTTTTTAATTTCCAGCCCCAAATTCTATGTCAGTTCACTGTAATCTAATTGTTAGATCTTAATTTCCACACATTTTAAATGGAATTGTCTTCATTCTACAGACAACAAGAAGATAGAATTATCATTTATTTTATTAGTTAATAATAACATAATGATTATTTTAAAATTTATAGATATATAATAAAATAATTTGACAATTGATATAATTTTAGGATTTAATTAGTCAATAGAAATGTTTGAGGATAGGGATCGTTATTATGTTGGTATTTTATTGAAATTAAGATATTTTTTTAATTTAGTTGGTTGTAAATAAAGCATAAATCGAATAAAATAATTACTTGTTCATTATTGGTACTTTGCTCCCTAAGCTACCATTAAATGATTTTATTAAAATAATCTTTTCTAAACTTGAAACTTTTTAGTAGTGGAAGTTATAATTATAGGATCATATAATTAGCATTATTTAAAAAAAAATCATTGATTATCATCTTCGTCAATATAAAAAGGGATTTAGAAAAAAGGTTTATCTTGTGCAAATCATGCTTGTGAAATAAAAATGATCACTAAATTGCATTACATAGACACACAAAAGTACAAACATTTTTGGAATCAAATCAATGAAAATGGATAGATAGCTTACAAAGAGTCTTAAATTTGATACTCAAATATCATGTACCAAAAAAGTTATTATAAAAAAAAAAAGAGCATGGATATCAATGATTCACTTAAATTTTTTTTTGTTATAATTAGAAGGACTTTAAGATTTTATCTGAAATTTATTATTATTATTATTATTTTGGGAATAATTTTAAAGATATACACCCTCACTAAAGCATTTTTCCTTTTAGTTCTCCGAAAGGATCGTTCTCTTCGGAATTTGCCTGGGACTTGGTAGAAACTGAACCGAGAGTGTTTGTCCGAATTCAAATTGGCATATCTGGTGCGTGGGGCTTGACTAGACTTCCCATTTATTTATTTTTTTGTACAAGAGATGAGCAAGGGATCAAACCTAAGACCTTTTGTTAAACTACCCATCCCCCTCACCACTAGACCACACACCTATAGTGGCTTCTAGACTTCCCATTTATGAGCTAACCAAATAACTATATATAGAAGTAAGATATGACTTTCCTTCCATTCACTAATTAATGCTTTCCACGTCAACTATAAGATAAGTTTGGTACCAGAAGATACTAGCCCCACCTCCTTGATTTTTGTCCTAGACTCATGCAACTGGTTAACCAGAAACATGAGATTTCTCAATTTAAATTTGGCTAAAAATTTGATATCAAATTTATAAACTCACTATAAAATAATAATTTTGAAAGCTAGTTCATTCATCTAAAAAATTGAAAAATAAAAATTAAATAAATCTATAAATTCAGGACCTAGTTATTCTTTAAAATATATTAAGTGTAATAATGAGGAGACAAATAAATATGGAAAGTGGAGCACACCATATTTATCTAAAGATTTCTTTGGGCTATTGGAAAAATTCTTGTTTACACTTAATTTGATGATTTTTTTATTATTATTATACCTAGCGACTATATAAAAGGTCCCACTTTTTAAGTTATGTAATAATATTTTATCTGCATTGCTGAAATTCCCCAACTGTGGGTATGATATTGCTAATTAAGCATCTTGGACTAAGGCTATTGTATCCAGCGTAGAAGAAAAACAACCTTGTCATACTTGTTTCAAATAGAGCTTATGAATATTCAGAAAAAGCTGCTATGTTAGAAATTCTCTGAAGACTTTTGACAAAGCAAATGAAAGCATCTAGTTCATTTTTATGGCTGTAGTGAGGAGAGTTTTCTTTGCTTCAAAGTATGAATTTCCATGAGTGGAACCCACCGATCATAATGTGTGTCCTTATCTAGGAGACTTTTGGGGGACACTGTTCGAGGAGGTAAAAAGAATGGGAAATCTAATTCATAAGCCTTTTTCTAAATAAAGGGTTTCTGTAAGTTTCTCTCCCCAAAAATGGAGGAGCCACTGAACAAGTATATCTCTTAGACTACCAACGTCATCAAACATGCAATGCATGTGCAATTTTAGGCTATTACAAAAATAATATTGACTGTATTTTCAAAAGGTACTTTTATACAATATTATGCATAAAATTAATCACGTAAAATCTTTAAAGCATCATGCTGAGAGAAAAGGACTTTAAAATCACAAAAACAGACAAAGGCATTTTCTTCTGCTGAAAGGATTGAGGCACAATCATTATGCATGAAATATTCAATCAATCTTACCCAGATTTCTCCTTCACTGTGCATGTCAGAAAGGATAATGCCAAGTTTCCCTCCTAAAACGGCAGATAGATAAAAGTGGACCAGACCAGGTACTAACGTAAAAATATAACTTAAGATTCAATTGCTACTTGGGTTCAGTCAATGTAAAGGGGAGGTTGGTGGGTTGGATATCAATTCAATTTAAATCTTATACACCGGTTAAAAAATATATCAAGTTAAATAAATAAAAATCAAATCTAAGTGATAATCTTCTAATATGCATCCAACACAAACTGTAAGAGTACAACACAAACAATGACCTGTATACCATTCCTTTCACCATCAACTCTCCGAGGGAAAAGCAGGTGGTCTCTTCATGGTGATTTAACTGGTACAACACGTGCCTTGTACATGATTATATAAGCCATATGCCAATCACCTAGAAGGCCAAGAGAGCAATTTTTAATCACATTTAGGGAGGAAAAAATGAATTGGCTAGTCCTTTGAATATGAGGAGAGCATATGCAGAATATCTAACTCACCTCCTCCAGATAGTCTAGTGATGTCCTCTTCCACCCTTGGTTTGGTATTGTCGTCATTAAACTCAATCCATTTTCCTGCCAACAATAAAATATCAGTTGTACAACTTCGAATAGACTAACTTGAATATTATTGAAACACAATTTTGTTTCAGAGAACCAACCATTTTCTTGCTTGACCCATGCAAAATAATGTCCTGAATCAGCACTCCTACCCTTGTGGGTTAACACAGCAACCAAATCATATATTCCAGTCATCTGTGTTTCTTTTTCACCTATAGACACAGACGGTGAGGCAGGAATAAACAGTAAGATGAGGGTTGGCAACAGAAATTAAGTGGCAGAATTTCACAAGCTTTTACCTTCCTCCATTGGAGCTACAGATGGCTCCCCTCCTCCATTTGATGATCCCTGAATCAATAAAAGAGACAAAGTTTAAGGAATTATGCTTATGTATGCACTACGCACAATGAGAGCTTGTTTAATCACCTCAGCATCGGACATCTTTACATCATTTTCTTTTTGAACAGAGTTTTTCTCACTGGCTTTCAGACCTAGCCTTTTGCCTTCCTCATCTCGTAGAATCTGTAGATATAACACACATTACTAATCAAATTACCTTTCAATTAGAGAGATGACCATAAGATTCTCAAATGCCAAACAAAGTGAATACCTGTCGAGGAGCTTCCAACTTTTTACGTAGATCATCAGAACAAAGATCATAGACATCCAACACCAGAGGATAATCCACTTTCTGTGATAAGCAAACACAAATACCAATACATGATAAATTAATTCTCAGAAAGCAAACAAAAACTTCCAAGGACACTCATTCCTTCTTCCCCCCCCCCCCCCCGGAAAAATAATAATAATAATGAAGCATTACCCGCAAAATCTTAGCCTTTTGGTTGGATTCTCTCTTCCAGAAAAAGCGGACGAACTGAATGGTCAAGTACCTTGTAATTTGTAAAAGCAAAGTTGAAACCGCAAAGAGTATGAAATAAATAGATATATAAAAGAATGGGAAGAAAATAATCACTAAACAAAGACAAAAGCACAGATAAATTATTAAAAAAAAAAAAACAGTGAACCTACTTGTGAACTACCACCAGAACATGCCATGACCCATCATAATGAATTGGTAGACCAAAAAGGTTCAAATCTGGGTTTACTCAATCATAGGTCAAATCATAAAGGACCCATGAAGAGCCCATAAGTCAAATCATAAAATCTGCAATTCTTTTTGGTACATGATGAAGTAGAGGTTAGAACCTAAGACCTCTTCCCACACCCCTCACCAAGACCACACCTAGTGGCTTAAAAAATCTGCAATTTGTATGTAATTTCTAAGATTTAAAAACTTAAAATAACAATATTAAATTTAAAATAGATAAACTTTCAAATTAGGACTCATAACTAAGCATTGTTACCTAACACGAAGCACAATCAATCACAGAAATGAGAAGATACATCCCAAATAAGACCATACTCTCTCTTTTTTAACTTCAAACTGAACAAATAGACCAGGGCAAAATCAACTTAGTATTAATAACAAAACCTGCTTCATTCAAATAAGACCTTACCAAAATTTGGATAGTTTACTATCATGGCTTGTCCTCTTTTTATTTTTTATTTTTCTATGGGAGGGGGTGATTGTCTGTGTTCCCCACCACCAGAGCCCTCTAGGCACTTTACCACCAGCTCCAATAACTCGTCTTCATTCATCTGTTATGTCAGTTTCTTTGTGTTTTCCAACCTATTTTTTCCCTTACGCTCACTATCTCTCAAGTCTTATGTTTCTCTCTATTCTAGATTCTCTCATTAGGATCTACCTAGTTCAAATGTCCAAAAGCGGAAGACCTTTAAAATCATGAAATTACAGCATAAGCTTAAGTTTTAAATTATTTCACCAAGTTTGCACAGATTGATATCATAGTAGCAACTTTAGCACAAGTTATTTTATCAAAAGTGGCTTAAAATTGTGCAATTTTCCTATTTAAAATGCACCAGGCACATAAATCACATGGTATTGCTAAAGATTTGAAGAGAAACAATCTGAAGAAAAGACCAAATTGAAAAAGAAAATATCTACTTGGGCAGGGCATTGATTCGAGATTCCTTCAAGTAGATTGCACTACGACCCAAAGCAGCAGAAGCCTTCTCCAACTCTGATTTTAAGCCCTACAAAAGTAAGCTAAATTAATGAAAGCTCTCAGATTTATTCAGTACCTACGAAAAGTAGGAATCCATGTTATTCTTTAAAAATCTGTATGACTCAACAAAACAATAGACTTCAATTCTGTCATACGAAGTTAAAATTAAGGTTACAGGTAAACGGTGCTAAAGATCAATTAAAGTTACTGATTTTGCACAACCAGAGTCAGTGACATTCAGCAGCAGTAAACAATCAATCAGAAGAAAAATAAGTATAAAAGCAAGCAATAACAAATGAATTAACAATTTTTAGCATTTGACATCCACTATTTATTGTGCTTTCACTGTTATAGCATCTTCACCTGATTTAAACTGTTGGTAAAAGCTAGTAGTGGAGTGAGGAAGAGGATGGAAGAAGTTGAGGAGAAGAGAGAGAGAGACCAAATTATAAAGTATACAGGATTAGGTAACTAGTCAAGTAAAAGAAAGCATGTAAATGGGTAGACTTGCAAGGAGAAGAAAATAATATCCTTAGTGAATAATAATCACACTATTGTCTACAGAAAGAGTGACGTCCTCAGAACCGTATTTTACTTAAGTATATTTTTATAAAAGAAGAAATTGTATTAGACAACAAAGAGAAAAACAGTACAAGAAGGTGGAGGATAAGATATCCACAGAACTGGGAAAAAGAAGCTTAAAAGAAACAAAAAAGAGAGAAAGAAAAGAAGCCTTATGAAAACTAATTAGTGGAGAAGAGCTGTCCAATCTCTTTGCACCTCCAAAATAGGGAAAACCTTAAATAGACCATGTGCCGAACACCAAAGAGAAGCCATATACATAAATTTGTCCCATAACAAATTTAATGGCGAAGAAACACCATTGAAAGTGCTAGCATTCATTTCCAACAAGAAGAACCACAAAATTCCGTAGACCGCACATTGCCATAAGGCTTTGTGTTCCTTCTTACCAAACCCTTGAAAAAAAATGTGAAGAAACTGTCCCAAAGAACTAAGAAAAATCCAGCTCTCACCAAAAATACCAAATAACTTATTTCAAAAGTAATTCACAGCTGCACAATGGAGAAATAAGTGAGCTAAGGTCTCAGACTCCAATCTACACATAACACATATTAGGCAAAAGAGCTATATGGGGCCAACGAATTTGCAACATGTCATTAGTATTAATCCTATTGAATATTGCTGTCCAAACAAAAGATTTGACCTAGCTTTATATTTCCAAATAATCTTATCAAGAGCGAAACAGAACTGTATTATATTTATAGCACTTACATGCTTTAGTCCTTCATGCAAATGGTTCACCTCGTGTGATATGTGGCATTTAAGTGAATAAACAGATTCTGTTTCTGAGCTTTCTTCATTACTCTCTTGGCAATGCATCCTAGCAATTAACAGCTAACAGAAAATCAGTAGAATAAATGGGTAAATTTTCTGGACATTAATAAAGCAATTTAATAGACTTCATCATGTAAAAAGAGCATATGTATCATTGATACATGAATAGTTGAACCAGCCAGCATGGACTAGAATTCTCTACCATAAAAAAACATGTGTTTAGATTGAGAGAAATGTCTATGATTGTCCTAAACTGCTAGACTATGAGCCTTGCCTAGTCTCCTGTCCTATCTAGTTTAGTTGATAACTGAAAAAAAAAAAATATGGTACTATAGTAAAAAAATAATAAAGATAGTAAATATCCAAAATCAATTCACAAGCAACTGTCTCCCTTACAATTGGAAAAGATCATAGGAATGCAAGGGCTCTTAATTGGTAAAGTCATCTTTTCAACTCTTAATACAGTATATATTATATTAAAATAATATGAGCTACCGTAGAGTTGTATATTAATTTCCAAAAACATATAAAAAAAGGATAATCTACTTTCTCTTGATAATTTTTAAAGAGTTCTGCCCCTTAATTTTGTTATGTGAAACACACTTTAGGATGGCAAATCACAGAAAACAATAAGGCCTAGATCAATGAGATAATAGATTAATAGCAAACCACTGAGAAAGAGAAGGTTGGGGAAAAATAAAAGGAGGCCTATAGAAGATGATAACAAGAAATTTATAAATCAAGTTAAACTTGAAATTAATTTGATTCTTCAAGTGGTCAACCATTAAGCAGCAAATAGTGACAAAGAAGAATGTAACAAATTGGAATTGATAAAAAAAAAAAAATCTGCACAGAATACTTATAAATGCAACTTATTGCACCAGTAGGCGAGATCAGGAGAATGTCTCTGAGGGTTTACCTGCTAATAAGTTCTATGCCAAAAATAGCCGTCACATCATCAGGAATTTGGCTGTAAAATAATATTATATAAAATTATTTAGTGGAGGAAATATTCATAGCAGAAGGAAGTGGTTGAAGCATAAACAAGCAATACATAATCCAGGAGAGCATGTAAAATCTAGTGAACTTCAACATTGAATTTTAACCTATTTTTTGACCAAGAGAGAAGCATGGAGGATGGAGTTCAAAAATTCAATACTACAATTAAAACCTGCCAGCTTTTCTATGAAATAGATCAGTTTCAAGATACTCAAGCAATTATACTTCATTGGTTTCGATACAAAGAAAATCACCTAGATCCAGGGGCTCTGAGAGACTGAGAAAGTGTATATAGAAGTTGTGTCCAACATTCTTCAGCATCCTGTCATCCACGAAAAAAATTAAATACAAGCTCATTTAAGTGGTAAGATTAATTCTACAAAGAGACATGCAACTTATAAACCTGTTGCATGAACACCCCATTATGCAGCTGACCAAATTGAGGGTACTTTTTCCGCAGTACCTGGCAAAAGTTAGAACAAACCCCATTCATGAGTGGGCCAATAGCAGAATAGCAGCAAATCATTTAAAATACTTTTTTTTATGAAAGAAGAAAATTTCATTACCAAGAAAGAACGTATACAAAGAGGATAAGATATCCCCCTCAAAAGGAACAGAAACAGAAAATAAATATCTTATAAGAAAGTAAGCAAAATTTGTGATACTTTTCTCATTCAAGACGCTTGACTCTTTTAATTCTATACCAGACACAAAATAAATAAATCTAACGATGAATACATCACTAATCCCAAATACAGCCTACAAAAATACAATACACCTAGCTCCCAAGACCTTATCAAATATAGATATAAATAAACAAATAATTTCTCAGATTTATTACATATACTAAAAATAGAGCATAACAATTAAAAAATACTTCTATTAAAAGAAAACTTTGTTTTCTACTGGATTACTGACACATCAATTTGCACCAGACCTGTAATGATGATCTACCTAATACAGAATATATTGTGAAATTATAACATTTGAAGCTTGAAAGAAAAACTTACCATGACCTTTACAAATAAAGAAAGCTTTAAAAATAAATAAATCAGTAAATTAGTTATATAACTAAAAAAACGAACCATCCAAAATTGCATTGGTGCCACAGGCTTGACACTTTTATCAAGTTCATTAAATAAGTCACGGGTTGCAATGGTCAACATATGAGAAGACTGATCCACATCATTGTTCCGTCCAGAATGAGAGTACCTGTTTCCAAGAAAGTTCACATTCAGTCCATCGTATGTCAAATACAAATGGGCTTAAGAAAATATATGCAAGTTCTTTTAGAAAGTACTCACTTAATCAATGCTGACTTCAACTCTGGTACAGAATGGAGACATTGCAATGTTGAGTTCATATAACAGGTGTTTCCCAAATTGAATAAACCAGCAGTATGTCCCTGGAAAGCCCAATCCAACACCCCAAAAAAAAAATTAGATATTAGAACAAAAAGTATTATTCTCCCTCAACCATAGCTTCAAAGTGAATAATCAAACTCAAAATACTATGGACAATATAGTCTTCCACCTGATTAAAGTATTAGACATAATAGAATATGATTATATATTCTTTAAAAAAAATCTGCAATTCCATAACTGGGCAGAAACTAGACCAACAAGACATGTATCATTATTAAAAAATTTTAACATCTCCAGTCTCATTAACTTAGTTATCGAGTAAATGCAAAATCTGAGATGGCCAAGGCAATAAATCCTGTTGATCACAACTCTTGAAAAGGTTACATTGTAAAGACAACAGCAACAAGATCTTTCCATGGCTAAAGCAAGGCTAGATTTCAACTGCATGAGTGGATTCGAAGCCCAACTGGTTAAGCACCAGCTTTTCATCCTCATCTCCCAAACAACCCAGAAAAATAGTGTGTGTGGAATGAAAAGGGGACACAACTGGAACTTTACTTTTCAGATCAATTTTCAATATTTTTTGTAATTTAAAATAATAAAGTATGCAAAGAAAAATGGACCGATTTCATCATTTTTATTGGATTTTAGGCCCAAGTAATTGGCAGGCAAACATAGATTTGTTTTCCAAAAGAACAATCTATTTTAACTTCTAATTGTTTTATAAAAGACTGATATAGTGAGGAACAATGCGAGAATCTACATTGGTCAAGAAGCTAGTTAACCATGAGGATTGATTTATAGCCACACTGCATATACGCATTGCTATTACAGTTCATGAAATAAAGTGACAGTACTGAGGAAAGAGTTGCAACTCACTACTGCAACTACTTGTTCTTCTTCAGGAAGATCTTCCACAAAAACAGTTCCCTTCTCTGGAGACTTCACAATTTCATCTGCAGTTCCCATCATCATTAGCTTTTGACCCTGCAAATTAGATTATGTGGACCATTTAATAAAAGAATATAAAAAATTTAATAGAAAAAAATTAAATAACTGCATTCTAGCACCACTCACGTCTTTCACACCTAATGTTGACCAATCAGCATCATCCTGTATACCCAAAAGGAAATGATTGAAAAGAATTCAGAAACCCCTTCAGTCCAGCATATAAAGGTATCTTTAATAAAATGCACTTAAATTGACTTATTAATTATTAACAACTTCACAAGTAAATCAGATAAAGCATATGTTCAGTATCTGTTTACTCATAAGTATCATACACAAGAATCTACTTACCTTCAATAGACCACCCTTGACCATAATTTTTTGCCTTTCAGGAGGGACCCCTGTTAGATCATACAACTGGCACTTAAAAACATAAGGGGGTTGGGTAGTATCAATTTCTACATCTCGTAACAGCTCCTTTTGCCATTTCACACTCACTGCAGAGAAAAGTACAGTGCAGTAGTAAGTAACAAATTGTAAAATTATTAAGAATACAGCAGATAAAGACAAAATTGACCAGGCAACAATCAAATAATATGAGGTTCAATTAAATCTTAAGGCAAAATTAGACCCTCCACAGTCATGAAGTATTCGTCGTCATTCATGCAGGCATGCAACCCATAAAAAAATTTCAAAGAATTTAACACGTTAATCTGGCTAAAAGGCTGGGCAATTAAAAACTGGGGGAGAGGAGAGAAACTTTGTACATGAATTCTAGTTGAACCCCCGAAAAATTGTTGATGCAACATGTACATTTCATTTATGAAAAACATTAAATTTCCCAAAGAAAATTTCAGCTAGCATCCATTCCCAATCATTAAAAAGATTAGTATGAAGGTATAAAATTTTCAATTTATTCCCTCCTAAATAGACACTTTTTCACAAATTTTTTTTAATATATTAATAAAAGAGGTTAAAGTTTACATCTTTATCTACAAATATCAATTTAACTTTGTTGCCGCTAATTTTCGAAAGACTTTCCGTTACAAAGCAAATATGATCTTGTAGTTGGAGTGTCAGGATAGTTTACTTGCTTATCCTAGAAATAGTTTGATTTTCAAAACAAGTTAAATGCAGTTATATCTTCTCTTCAGACGCCAGATTACACATATTGCATCAGACACCAAGGTGCAACAATCAATACGAGGAATGAAATATGTAACCATCCCACCTCACCTAAATAAGAGAATTTTAAAAGATTCCATAAATCAAGCTTAAATCCGATTGTCCTTAACTTTTAGATTAAACATAAATAATTTCTCTACACAGTAAACAAACAGAGGAACACACAGGCTGCAAATTTCCAATGACCCATCTCGTTGATTTCAAATACGCGGCCGAAATCAGGGTCCGTGTAACCAAAAATCGAAAACAAACAAACACAGGAGGCTTCAAGGCATTCATTGAAAGAGGAAAAAATGTTTATATAAATGAAAACGGCGTGGCTGAGACCCATGCTCCCATCATAGGATGCATATGAGACACAAATAAGTGATTGAGAATCGCGCTCCAGAAGCCCACTAACCTGTAATCATGGCTGAAGAACTCTGGTGCTGGAACGATCAGAAAGGGAGGAGGTGTTTATGCAGAGCTTAGCTTGAAGAAAGGGCAAAGCAAGAACGAGCTCTTCTGGCTTCCGCTGTTACTTTATACGGGGCGAGTCCAAGCCCAATTCCTTTCTTCAGGCTCGGGTATGGGTTGCGCCAGCGCAGCCACCGATGTGCCTCCTTTGGACCAATCTTGGACCCGGCTAATCCGATATTTTCAAGCTCGGGAAATATATTATGAAGAACTTCAAAAACATTATCTAAAAATATTTATTAAAAACATTTACGTGTTTATATTTGTGAGAGGTGCTAGATAACCTTTTTAAATCTCTAACTAATTTAAATGAAAATAAAATGTGAAGACTCAATTATAAATAAATTAAATGTAGGGGCATATTTAAATTTAGAGTTAAACTATATTAACGAAAATAGAATTATAGCTTAGAAATTTTTCAAAAGTAAGAAAGTAAAAAAAAAATATAATTAATAGATAATTAACTATATAAAATAAATTTTAGTCTAAATAAAATCAATGACAATTTTTATTTGCATCACTGTTTTTGTTATGTATTGAAGATTTTCAAGACAAGTATTCTCTAACTAAGCTGACATGACTAACTACTTGTACAAGAGTGCATGGACTCTAGTGTCAAAACTAGTATGATGTATGGTCTTATAAATAATATTTTAATTAATTATAATATTAATTGGATATTATTTAAAATATCACAATATAATTGATATTGATTAAATATTCTACTGAATATTTATATATTAAATTTTTCAAAAAAATAAATAATATTTTTCTATTTTTATTTTTCTCCTAATTAAGTGTTTTTTGATTGATTAATTTTTAAAATTATCTCATTAATTTATCTAAGATTTTGATAAAATTATATTTAAATATTTTATATATTAATATTCAATAAAACATTTAATCAATATCAATTATATATATATATATATATATATATATATATATATATATATATATATATATATATATATGTATATGAAAGAAACTTTGGTCTTCAGGATAAGGGTGAACATAAATTCAAACTAACTATTCGAATCCAATAAAATTATTGTATTTTGAGTGAATCAAATTGAATTAATGAGTTTAAATGAATTAGATTTTTTTAAAATTTTGGATTCACTAGTTCGAGTCGATTTTAAGGTTTCTAGACTCAAAATAACCTAACCGATCGATGAGATAAATAAAATATTATCAAATTATAACAATGTAGTGGTTGTGCTTTAGTGGTGTGATGCATTTTGCTTGGCTGCCATGGCCTAGGTTCGAGTCCTTCAACCTTTTTTTTTAAATTTTTGGTATAAAATACCCAACGACGTCGTTTGTCCTTAGTATATATGTTTTCCACCGTCCCTCAACTTCATAATCACTCAAACCTTGAGCTTCTAGTTGAAGGCAAACTCTACCTCCAGCCATCCATCGTCTTGATATCCTCGAATTGTTAATCTATTGCTAAGCTAGTAGTTTAGTTAGACTTTCAGATTCGCAGAGAGAGAACTTGAGACGTTGCTTTCACCATAGCATGATTTTCTGTCATTTGTCTCAACCTCCTCCACAAGTGAATTTTCACAAACCTTCAGACCCTTGGCCTCCACCGCAAAAACGAAGCCAATCAAGCAAACTTTGTTGTTTGCTTCAATCTCCATCGCGGGTGATTGCTTGCAAACCCTCGGCCTCCATCACGAAGAAGAAGCTTAGCCAACAAACTTCCATGTCTAAAGT
This sequence comes from Gleditsia sinensis, assembly GCA_037074535.1. Taxonomy (NCBI): domain Eukaryota; kingdom Viridiplantae; phylum Streptophyta; class Magnoliopsida; order Fabales; family Fabaceae; genus Gleditsia; species Gleditsia sinensis. The sequence continues at coordinate 2,876,227 of CM073468.1, read as the reverse complement.
CTTCTAAATCTAGAGATTCCTCACATCAAACTTTTTTACCTCCACCATCATTTTAACAGTGGTTTTGTTTGGTATATACAGATTTTGTCTACTAGTTTATTGTAGTAGATTGTTAATCAATCATAAATTTGTCTTGTTAAACTGGGAATCGTGAATAGTTTGCATGTGAATGATTTTGATTTTTGTATATTATGGATTTTGGAAATTTCTTTTTGCTTTGATGATTTCTCGAATAACCCACAACCTGACCGTGATATTCTTGAACCAGCTAAACTCGACATGCATGATTTATACAAAATTACAGTCAGAATCGAGTGACCCCTTGAAACTTGCACCTCATCATGTTAGGAGGCCTTGTCTGCCTCTTTGAGTCTTACTATGCTTTACCTTATCATAGAACTATGTTAGAGACTTCTGAACAAGCTTCATTAGAACTCACATTGATTGACGTATCAGGTTCTGATACCATTATTACAAGTCAAAAGATAAAATTCTCTTAAAAGACTAGCCTAATAAAAAAATGTGCTTCCTAACTTTATATAACCTAAAATCTCATTCGTCAATTAATTTGAGACTATCAATTTATTTGCAATTTTTTTTTTAGTTATTTCTTTTATATTATAAAAGTTGGATATCAAAATTATATATCAATTAAGATAAATGTTCTTATCTTTAAGCTTAGCTAGCTGTTCATAGCCGTTGGAATGTGTTCTAGGCCTTTGATAAATCACTACCCCATGTAAATTTAAGGTGTTGTAACAATAAAGTCATCCGCAAATTAGAGTTTTTTAAACAACAATGTATCCTTTTTTTCGCGTGCATATACAACATCCCTAAATTTGAAAGGAAAGACAAAATACTATTCATCTAAGAAGATAAATTTAAATGTGAACAAAAGAGATTGAGTTTGTTAAGATTGATAAAAATAATATAAAATATATAATTGTTGAGAAGAAGATTAACACGATATAAATAATTTAAGATAAATATTAGAAGGGGATATACGGAGATTAAATTGTTATTAAAAATCTATATAATAATATAAATTATTCAATTAATAATTAAAATTTCCACCTTTTTGCTAATTATAACAAATTTGATTATATCAATACGATCTCCTCGTGATTGTATATGCTACATGATAAATTATGAGCCAAAAGATAGTTAGATTGTCAAAATTAAAATCAAATTATTTTTTAAAAGTAATATTAAAAGTTCAAAAATAAATAAATAAATAAAAAGTACTAAACATAATTAAGGATAGATTGCCTATAAGAAATCTACTGCTGTCGAGATTCATAAAGCAAGAAAAGGTACTGAGCTTTCAACATGGTTCGTTGCCATATTTAATTTACCAGAAAAACCCGCTCATCTTCACCCATGTCCACTACTTAGAGGAAGTGTCATTTACATTCAAATCATTACTCAAAGTGAATATTCAATTATAATTTTTATAATTTTAGTGACGATTCTTAATAATAATTTTAATAATTGTTATTAAAATTATTATATTATAAAAATATAAGTTATCTGACTATTTTAAAATTGTCAATAAAAAATTTAATTGCCACCAAAACTTGATTTCTTTACGGTGATACCAATCGAGAATTGTGTAAAATCAATCAACAAACCAATATAAATTATATATATAATTTACTAATAAAAAATTTAAAAATTAAATAAAACAATTTAAACTTCGCTTATCAATAATTTATTAATAAATAACAACACAAAACACGTGCTGTTATTTTGTTAGTGCGTTATCCAAAGCTTACTCTTACGTGGTCCAGCCTTCGGTGTTCCGGAACAATTGGGTCAGTAAGGTTAACTAGGTCCAGGTCATATTTGAACTGGCTAGCCCAATATGTAAGTTGATCCAAAGGTTGTGGGAAAAGCCTACAATGCTTGTTGGTATGTTAATTTTTAGTAAGTCAAAAAAAAAAAAAGTAATGTTGTATGCTAATTTTTGTTTAGAAAATTCGAATTATTTGTTGGTTTTTTTTAATTAATAAACTTTTTTTTTTTAAATTTCTACATAAATAACAAGAACAAAAAATTATATAAAAAAAGTTGTAAGTTACATATTTCCTCTCGGGGTAATAATTCTAAAATTATTAGTTTGAATATATAAAAGAAGGATTAGGATGTATCCAAAAATTGCCTCCAAATCGTCCACATATTTTCCTCCGTCGACCAGACAGTGCCAACAAAAGAAGAAATATACAAAAGTCGAGGGGTATTTTTGCAATGTCAAACGGAATAAGCAACCAAATATACCCATTTTGGTCATTCGCGGCCCGCCGTATGTTGCTGTTGCCATAACGGGTTCGAGCACCTTCGGAGTCGGAACAATCACGTAACATGTATGGAGGCCCGTCCAAGCTCGGCCGTGGAGGCGGCCCAAAGCGCCTCCCCTCGTCTTTCCCTCCGCCGCCCCACCGGGCATCCGCTCCCCCCGGCGGCCGCCTATCACTCGGTGGTTCTGCCGGCCCTCGCGGCCGCAACCCAAATCGAGCAGCGCCGGCGGATCCCCCGGCGGTGGAGGAGACGTTTAGCCTAGTCGCTGGCAACAATCCATTAGCATTTTCTATGATCATAAGGTTGGCGCCGGACTTGGTAGAGGAGATCAAGCGAGTAGAGGCCCAGGGCGGGAGGGCGCGGATGAAGTTCGATTCCAACCTGAATAATCCTAGTGGAAACGTAAGTTTCTTAGTGAACTTTAGTAGCTGGGCTATTTTGGTGTACTTGTTTTAACGGGTTTTCTCACAAATTCACTTCTCCCCCCACCCCTCCTTTTTCTGTGAGTGCTTTCAGATGAGCATTGTTGTTTTCCTTATTTTTAGTGTCTTTTTGCGTGTTGTAAAAGTGTTTGCAAAGTTTTGATTGGTTTTTGTGACCCTGCATTTGAGCAGCTTGTTTCTGAAAAGAAATGGCAAGTTATTCTTAGAACTAGACTCACTATCTTCTTCAGAAGTTTTTATGATCCTGATGATGGATTTGCCTCTCCTTAAGTTTTTCAGGTTCTCTCCAAATATAATTCAACTATTCATTTTGAATAGCATTTTGGTGATAATACTGGGGACTTTATGTCGTATTGTGTGTTGACTTACTATTGCTAGAATATAGTATTTGACTATGGAATTTGGAAAAGATCTAAAATGCTTTTAGAAAAAGAAATTTTCATTTGGATAAGGTCACTAGGTAGAGCCTTTATTAACCACAGCTTTTGAATAAAAGAGTCACTTCTGAGAATTGGAGTTGACATGTTTGAAATCTAGAGGTTAGATTAGAGACTGAAAGGGGAGGTTTTGAGATTGGAGTTGTGGTCTTCAGCATTAGAGATTGCGTATGGACCTCTATGTGGATTAATTTTTAAAGAATCATACAAAATAAAATCATAAAGATGCAAAGGCATGACTTTCAAAGGTATTGGTACAACATATGATCATATATGCAGTTAGGGACACATAATTCTGCATGAAATGAAGGTTTTCTTTCACACTTATTCTGTGGAATGTGGGGATATTACACCTTCTTAGGTTATAACTTGTTTATGTCTCTTTGGTGAGCTATAACGGTGATTATTGGGATGCTTTGCTGCATGATTGATTTTTCTGTTTTTCAGCTTTGTTCTGTTCGTTGCTCTTCTTTTCCTTGTTTAAGAGGATATCTTTTCCTCCCACTTGCACTTTTCTTAGCTTCTTTGCAGTGTTCTATTACCTATGTTATTAGGAAATTCCATTTTTTGCTTACTTGATATGCTTTTCTTGTTTGGAGGATATATTATCCTCTATTCTGTACTTAATTTATTTCTCTAATAAATTTTCTTCCTTTGTGCAAAAAAATTGTTGAATTTGTTTTTATGAAGTCTGCTCTTGCAAATAAATTTGATAATGCCACATTGACGAGTCAATTGGTTTAGTGGTACTAGAGTCGTATGCGGGGCTCACGATAGGAGTTCTTATCCTAGTCAGAATCAAATGAACCAAAAAGAAATTGACAATGCCAGTTTGTTTTTGGTAGTACAGCTGTAGCAAACCAGCAACTCTTTATATTCATATTTTATAGGTTACCTATAGCTCATATCCATCATATATCATTATTAACATAAAAGTTGATACTATTCCACTGTCACACATTTCTTGTTAATTTGATATTTTCATGCCTACCTTCGTTTTCTCCATTGCTCTTGGATTTTTAAGGGGTGCTATATTGTGTGTAGTTGTCATATGGAGATCATAGGGCTAGACCTAATCTAGAAATCTTGTATCTGTATGTATTACAGGAAGCTTCTCTCATTTTATTAGATATTATCTTTATGGTAAGCAACTCAAATTTGATATTGATGCGACACTGGCTTGTGACAATTATTTTCACTTTGATATTGGACTTGATGTGGATTTGTGATTTCACAACTGGCAAGAATTATCATTAATAAACATAGTTTTCTTTTTGTACATTGTGTTTAACTTTCAAGATATGCTAATATGGCAGTCATAGACATATTTGTTCGCCATCCTCTTAATTTTGGAGTCTGTTTTTCTTCCTCAGGGGGTGGGTGTGTCTAATTGGGATTGATAACTTCAGTGTTTTCTACATCATAAAATTCCAAATATTCTTTTTTTATTCAAAATTGACATGCCATTGCAAGTTCATACCCCATGAGGTTCCGTTTATAGCTACCATCTTTTGTGTGTGACTGGCGTATTGGTTTTCAAGTAATTTGAAACATAAAGTTTAACCGGCCTGTGATTGTGGCAGATTATTGATGTTGGTGGGAAAGAATTCAGATTTACGTGGTCGCGTGAATTTGGTGACCTCTGTGATATATATGAAGAGCGTCAAAGTGGTGAAGATGGAAATGGTTTGCTCGCTGAATCTGGGTCTGCCTGGCGCAAGCTGAATGTACAGCGTATCTTGGATGAGTCAACTAAGAATCATGTCAAAATGCGGTCAGAGGAAGCTGAACGCAAGCATAAGTCACGCAAGTATGTAACAATGATTGAGGATATTCGTTACTTGCTATCATACATACTCCATGATTATGCATTGATATCCTTTGTACTTCTAGTTGTCAACATGTTATTACCTCACAGTATCTTACTCTTTATTTGCTTGATACCTGATAATTTGCTATTGCTGCTAATCAAGTTGCCTTAATGTGTCTGTAATATGCTTGTTGATAATAAAATGACATTTTTTAGTAACATGTGGATGGTAGATAATCCCTTGAAGTATTACCCTTGTATTTTCAATTTTTAGGTGCATTGAGATTCAAGTGGTACACGAGCTTGTAAAAATTTCGAGTACCTCTTAGGTCATATTGTTCAAGCTTATCATGTTGGTGGAGTTTTTATAATTTTATTTTTTCTCTTTCTGTTAAATTAGTCCTATTGATTTCGGATTGTTACTCACTCAGTTAGATTATTTTATAAAAAAAATGTATTAAGATTACTTGTACATAGGTTGGTACGGTGTTAAATTCTAGATTTACCCTTCTGTATTTTTGCAAAGTTGCAAATGTTTATAGCAACTCAAAGATTTTACTTTTTGAATTAATTTCCATGTAGTGATAGCAATCAGAAGGTTATCGGCTGATATTCCACTTTTAGTGGGTTTTTTTTTTATGATGCATGGGCATCTGTTGCCTTTTTTTGCTCAAAGATCATTTATTTGTTTTCTCTAAAACAGAGCCATTGTTCTAGAACCTGGGAACCCGTCAATGAAGAGTCAAATAAAGGCATTAGCAGCTGTTGAGGGTAACTTTTCTTTTACTTCTTCTAGTTCATGTCTCCTCTCCTCATTCTCTATGTCACTATGTACCCATTCCAGCATTTAGATGTGCATGTAAAATACTTTAGTCAGACTTGGAATATTTTGTGGAGTATTACATACCATGCCTGCTACTGTGTTACACTGAGATAGTCAAGATTTGTAACTGAGCACTATGTTTCGGTTCTTCTTTTCGATACTTTTCCTCAAAGTTTCAAAGGTAGCTGTTCAAGGTGTATTTGTGAAAGCAAGTCATTCTGAATTGATTGGGCTTCCTGAAAGTGAGCCCTCTACTATAGATGGCGATAAGCAACTAATCTCCTATGAGGCATGGACACAGACACAAGACACGACATGGACACGGACACGGGACACAAAAATTTCAAAAAATGCAAGACACGACACGTTGAGGACACGTGAATTAAAATAAAAATTATATATATATATATATATATACATACATACAACAATAATAATAACATAGAATAAGATATAATTCAACACACAATAACATAAAATGTGTTATAATTCATAATAAAATTTAATATTCAAAAATTGTTATAAATTTACAAGTTACAATACAATCAATATTCATTATTTTTCAATGCTTTCTAGATCACCGCTATTAATTTTATCATTTTCATCTGTGAAAAAAACTCTTTCCAACTCCAGTTCATCCAATGATAGATTTGCAACCGATAAGACTCCAACATCTTCTGACATATCATCAAAATTATCTCTTTCAATATCCCACATCTTGGTATCACTTTGTATATATTGCGGGCTTCTCCTTGACAAAAGTCGAAGATTGTTATGAACAAACATTAAATTTTGAGTACGTTTTGGTGTCAATTTGTTCTTTTTAAATGAGTGAATGAATGAATATGTTCTCTAATTTCTCTCCAAAAAAAGGAGGAAGATAGTTGCCCAACAAGCTTAATAGTAAGGCTTTGGAGAAGTGGTGCGGAGTGACCATGAATTGCCCACAAAAAATATGGCTCCATATCCCCTTTTTGATCAATAGTCTGATTCAGCAAAATTTTCATAACAAGTGGAGAATTTCACATATTTCACATAAATTTTTTTCAAGTCATCGGGATCTTGAAAAATTCTCTTTAAAAACTTCATTCTCTCTCTTGTTATCTCTCCATCTTTGTGTGGAGAGACTCTATTAGAATCTTCATTCAACCTAGATTGACTATAATACTTATAAAGAGAATTGAAATAATATGTTATTATCATTAACACAATGAAGTTAAAAAACACAACTTAACAAAAAATAAGAATAAAAATACCTATGAGTCAAAGAATGTGCTAGGCAATGAAGAGGTGTGTTACTTTTAGTCCACATTTGCACCAATATATCATACACCACATTAAAGAAGGTGGACTCCTCATAATCAAGTTTACATTCATGGCAAAATATTGCCTTCTTCACTTGTTCAATTATACTATCCCAGTCTTCATATATCTTGTGAAGATTAAACTTATCAGTTTCTCCCATTCTCAACATATTATAGATTGGAGAGGTGAAAGCAAGAATAAAATTAATTTTATCCCAACACACATCATTGAGAATTTTATTCTTCACAAATTGAGTTTTTCCCACATCATCCTCTCTATAAAGATTTCATTTATCATTAATCACCGTTGATTACGAATCATTCTTTACAAGTTTAAATCTCTTCAACATAATAATAATTGAAACAAACTTAGTATCCGCAATGACAAACAACTTCAAAGGAACAAATTCATTAAAGATAGCCAACCTTATATTATGATTCATGATAAAATTCTTTATCATTATAGCACCATTGGCTATTTTTTTTTATCCAACCAAATTCATTAAAAGCAATTTCATTACTCTCCTTATTTTTTACATTGCAAATGCTCTTCAAGGCTAAATTTAATGTATAGACCACACAAGGAGTCTAAAAGATATGAGGATATTTAATCTTTATAAGAACTCTTGTAGCTTTACAAACTGGAGTATTATCAGTGATAACTTGAACTACATTCTCCACTCCCACTTCTCTAATTACACTAAGAATGGCATTTGTTATGAACTTCTTGTCTTTGTACTCACCTTCACAATTAACAGTTTTTATGAATATAGGGCCACTTTCTGTCACCGCCATAAAATTAATAAGAGGTTGTCTTTGTGGATCCGATCTTCCATCACAAACAATGGTGACACCCTTTTCCTTCCACGTTGTTTTTATATGTTGCACCATCTTTTTAATGTGTGCCTTCTCTTGTTGTAACAAAGAATTCCGCACCAAATTGTAATCTGGATGGATGAAACCAGACAAATTATGATTGCAAGTATAAGTGAAGGAACTCACATAATAAGGGTTCCTAGCAAGATGGAATGAAAGGCCCCCTGAATAGAACATCCTAGCAATATGGGCTCTTAATTCATCTCTTTCATGGTTATTATATGCCTTCTCAAGAAGACATTCCTTTACACATTTTCTTCTTTTAGTTTCAATTCCCAAACTTCCTCTAAATGAATTGAATGAAGAGTTGCTACTAGATGAATCAATCCTTGATGCATGAATAGATGGTGACATTGGAACTTTCTTTGGCATAGATGCTATTTTCCTTGCACAAGCATCATCTAATTTCTTCATATCAACAATATCCTTATTAGAGACTTTATTACATGGCCCTATACCAAACCCTCGTAGCTTTAGCAAGTGAACCTTGACTCTAGAATAAGTTCTTTTGTAATTATTTCCACAATAATTACATGTAAAAGGAACATTACCTCCACCCCTTACTTTCTTTTCCCCTTTTGTAACAAATCTTCGCAAAGGTTTGTAATCATCTTTTGCAATATCAGAACTTCCAGACATCCTGGATAAAATAACATAAAAAGAGAATTAAACAAAAGAATTGGCAATTTAGCATCCATTAGTCTGCTATTTCCCAGTTCCCACTAACCCATTATGCTATTTTCCACTAACCCATCCATCATATACTAACCCGCAAAACAGAAGCAATTGGCATGCATCTATACATAAGTAAGAAGCAATTAATAAGTAATAACAGAAGCCACAAGTAAATGTATGGAGAAGCAAGCATGAACAGAGATAGCTGCGTAGAACAGAACATGGAGAAGCAAGCATGAAGTTATGAACAGAGCATCATACGCCAGGAAAAATAAAAGCAGCAGTCAATAAGTGAATGGAATAAGGCTAATACGTTTTCTTCTTCTATAAAAAAAATCCTATCCTAGAGCAAAACGGAAAAGAGCTATTTCCTAGAGACTATCAAACCAAACGCAAACAGGCAAAAACAGAAAACCAAATGAGGCAAGAGAATGGAGAGTGGAGACCATCAAACCAGGCAAGGGGAACAGCCGAATAGCAAAAAAGAAATAGCTGCGCGAGGAAATAACCTACTTGAGAGTTACGACTGGATGAGAATGGAGGAGTAGCGACCCACGAGAGAATGTGACAGCAGCTGCGACGGAGAGGTGCACAGTGACGGAGATTAAAGTCCGGTGAAGGAGAATGAACCAAACGATGATGGAGACTGAAGCTAAGTAACAGAAGATGAAGTCGCGAGGCGATGTGATGAAGAGGAGTAGAGACAGAGACAAACCAGAGCAGAGAAATGAGGAAAATCCGAAAATGAGTTGATCTGGGGTATTGGGTAGGGCTCGATTGGTTAAGGGCTGGGCCTCCTATGCCCAACAATGTCGGACACATTCAAAAATGTGTCCAACACGTTGTAATTTTTTTTTTTTAAAGATAAGGACACAGGACACGTGTCCCAAATGTGTCCGGGGCGTTTTCGTGTTTGACACGCCCCAAAATGAAATGTCCGTGCTTTATAGCTGATCTCCATCATTATTGACTGTTAACATGATGGTCTGGATTTATTCATATAGATTAGCAACCAAAATCTTTTAAGGAGCCTGGAGTGGCTTATGCCAAGCCCTGTAGATGCATGGTGAGATCTAAGAACCTAAATTGAAGTTTGCGGATGCTGTGATTCTCTTAGTCTTTTGAAAGAAATCTTTATTTTGAGGATGAATGTGGATGTGTACAGAAGCTTTTAGGTTAGAGATGACGGTGATGTATAATGCAGATCATGGTGAAGTGAGTGAAGAAGAAATAGTGATAAGTATGCTGGCTTGAACTCAAAGAATCGTGTCCTTTGATTTTCCCTTTTTAGTTGGCTGTGGGTTATTTGCTTTATATGCAGTGGTGGCTATTGAACGTGAAGTAGTGTGGTTGGTAACCACTTTTTCATTGCTGTTGCATAATGCTCAATTGTACTAACTATCATTTTATGCCCTCTGGGATCTATCTACAATGAGAACATGTGTGGATTAATGCTGTCTTCTGTTAGAATAATCTGGGGAATATGGATGGAAGTAATAACTGCTAGATGGGTGGAATTCTTAATTGGTAAAAGAGATCATCTAAGGGCTTTTGAAAGTATAAAAAAATACTTGGACCTTTAATTTGGATCATCATTGAGGATCCATTATACTTTCTATATGTGGTTCGCTTCAGTGAAGTCAAATCCTATAGCTTCTTGATAAAAAAATATGATTGAAGTTGAATTTATGGATCAGTGTACCCTCTTTTGATGAATAGCAACATATTCTGCAAAGAGGATGAAATTTATTATGTAGAAAGTAGACAGAGGGAGCCAATGAAGACCCTTAAGAAAAGAGGAAAGAATAGAATGAGTGAAGGTTTAAAGCACGTAGGATCATGAAAGACAGGAAATATCACTAGTATTAGATGCAGTTATGGAACTACTGTCGAAACATGTCAACAGAAACCTCCTCTTTAGCTTTTCCTCAATCCCTATTATTCTCTCTCCTATCACCAAACAAAGGCACTACATAACAGAAATAGATCGCCAACTACTAATGAGTCAGTGTGCTGTGTCTTGGTCTTGGTGGTTTGTTTCTTGAGGAGGCTGTCTCATCCTCCTTTTTTGTTCTTCTCTTTCTAATAAAGTTTTTTATTTATTTTATAAAAACAAATTTAGCGGCTAAATATGTTGTTCACCTTAATTGACTTCTATTCACTCATGACATTCATGTAACAAGATATTAGAGAAAATGGTTTATATATCCCCATTTTCCCCACATATATACACAAACTAACAAGACCTACCTATCACTTTAATATTTTTTCCTATTATCAAAATCTTCATTTTCTCCTTAAGAAATAAATAAATTAAAAATGCCCATCACTTGCTCAAATAATCTATTGTCAGGATCCTATTTCATGCTGCAGTTCACTCAAAGAATGACGATTTTGGTGATGCTATACATCTGTAAATAGATCTCTGAAGGATGTCAGGGGAGCTTTTGGCAATAAGCGTGTGTTCACATATGCTTTTCTTTCAAACAAGTACATCCTGATTGCCTGTACTTTCTGTCACTATCTAGAAATGATGGAAAAAGATTTAAGTTAGGAAAGAGAAAAGAGAAAAGATTTTTGAAGAATCAGCCTTCTAATAATGTATGATCTGTAAACCTCACACCCTGTACTTTATATTACAATGGCACATGGTTTTCCTGTATTTATAGAAGCAACGTTGATAATTCAGAGCTTCAATTTATGTTTTTTTTCATATATATTTTCTGTAAAGAAAAATTAGAATGAAAAGTGTGTTGAAGAATATCAATCCATCTGAATAACTTCTGAAAATCTGCACCATCTAATTGTCTCACAGTTGGAGTAGTGCTTCCTGCACTTACCCTACTGGTCCCACTAACTTTGGTCTAGATCAAAATTCTCCCAAGAAGTCTCCAATATCATTTCTAAAATCCTGGAGCAACTGAAACCCCATTAACACTCTTAGTTGCAACAAGTATACTTAAACAAATGATGCCTGTAAGCTGGAGACAGTACTCTCAATGAAGTGAGTTTATCACCTGTAACTGATGGTATTTTTTCCATCCATCTAAGATCCTCTTGACCTTTCAAAACTTGAATTTCAAACAGCTGTAGTAAAAGAGATTCACCCAGAGGAATGCCCACACCTATTGTGGAGGTAAATAATTTTGCATCTGATCGTTTCCAGCTAATTCTATAAAGTACCTTACCTTCTAAATTTTGAATCCACAATGCTGTAAAGATTAGTGGAACTTATTATTTCCCGTAGTTCTTTAACTATGACATCTTCAACTTCAAACTTCCATTCTATAATGTCTCTTGAGAAACTCTAGAATAATATTTTTTTTTTCTAATTTTTGCTGATATTGGGCATGGTAATTTGCTTATTACAACCCTTTTAGGTTCTGGTAAAGCTTTTTAGTGTTATTTTATTTAAATATTTTTTTAAACTATCTGGTTGAAGAGCTTTATATATTTCTTGTCCAGCTACTCCGTGGAAGAATTATAATAAAAAGAAAGAGGCTGCACTTAAGAAAAGGAAAATGGAAACTCTTCAAGGTAATTAAAACTTGCATCTTTCTGACAGCTTTGGTCAATCTTATGATGACACTTAACAGCATTGAAACCTTTTCTATAACTTCTTGTTAGCTCATGTGTCAAATTTCTAATGTCTGGAATTCTTCATAGTTGGAGGGCCCCCAAAATCTACCCTTAAATTGTCTTCAACAACAACTACCAAGGGCAGACATTCATCTTCTCCTCTTCCATCTCCACCAGAGCTATTGGCTGCTCCTACCTCTCCACCGGGGGCTGTAAATATCTCTAAGAGCCTTGATGATGTTGGGCAATCACAGATGATGGGCAAGCAAAAGGCTACTGCTGGCTCTGAGAAAGAAATCACGTCTAGGACAAACAGTGCAATGAGGGACACACCAGGAAGCAAAGGGAACAATGAAGCTAAATCAATGGATTTGCAGAGCATGTTAATTTCTCTTCTCATGGATAAATCTAATGGAATGACTTTAAAGGTGTGAATAGATCTGATGTATATATCTTAAGCTTTTTTGTAATATCTTTGGCATTTTAATTAATCAAATTTCATCTTCTCAACTACATTGCCCATTGATTATAGGCCTTGGAGAAAGCTGTTGGAGACACAATACCAAATTCCTCAAAGAAAATAGAGCCCATTATAAAAAAAGTAAGTAGTGGAAATCTTTTGAAGCAATTGTTTTATGATACATCTATGAACTAATCTTTTGATTTAATCTCGAGCATCAGATTGCAACCTTCCAAGCTCCAGGAAGGTATATATTGAAACCTGGAGTGGATTTAGAGAGCTTCAAGAAACCTCTTTCTGAAAATGGAAGGTAGTTGTTATTTTTGCAAAATGATATAAAAATATTAATATTGCTAGTGTACCACTGTTACTCTATGTAGTTACTACAATGTTTCTTGTTGCTTGTTTTTTTTTTCTTTGGTAAATTTGTCATTACTTATATGAACTTATTGGAGTGGTTTAAAGAAGATTTCAACTCTTGGATATCTTTAGTCAATATGATTATAAGTTATAACCCTCAATATTCATTTTGTCACTTTTTGTTTATGCTCCTGCTTGCATTTAATGGCGTATTATCATACTCTTACAGTTCTCCAGAAGACAATAATCACCAAATACCTGCCCGTGAAGAGTTTCATGATCAAACACCTGTTCAACAGGGAGGCTTCGAAGAGAAAGTGCCTAATGACAACTTGGAGGAACAGGTGCAATTAAACTCCAGAGTTGGAGAAGAGTGCAACACATTGAAAAAAATTGATGTTCATCATACTTCTCCCAATGTCTTTGATGACAAAAAGGGCCCTGATTATAGTGAAGGGCATGCAGGTAGCTCTAGTGATAGTGGAAGTGACAGTGACAGTGAAAGTGACAGCAGTGATACTGGAAGTGACAGTGGAAGCCATAGTAGGAGCAAAAGTAGGAGTCCTGCTGGAACGGGGAGTGGGAGTAGTAGTGACAGTGAAAGTGATGCATCATCCAACAGCAAGGAGGGTTCTGATGAGGATGTAGATATTATGACAAGTGATGATGAAAAAGAGTCAAAGCTCAAAACGGAAGTTGCTGATCAAAGGGTGTCATCACTCATCCCAGTAAAATCTCCTGATGGTAGACCTATGCAGACAGCGATTGATGAGAAGGAAGATGGTAATGAATCTGATGTAGTTGAGATTGAAAAAGACTTACCTGAGGAACAGGGAGCTGAAATAGCTCCTACTACGGCTATCATTTCTAAGAAAGGTGGAAAATCTGCAGAAGAGACAAAGCCCTATTCCCCCAATTATGATCTCCAGGAACGCCAAAGTTATATCGGAAGTTTATTTGATGAAAGGGAAAATGCAGTTAAGGATAGCTCTAGGCACGAGCAGTCTGACAGCTCTGAAAAGCTGTCTAATGGTAAACATAAAAGGGGTTCTGATGTGAAGAACATTGATGAGAAGTCTGAACGTACGAAGAGGTTAAAATCAGATAACTTTGCTCAAGCATCAGTTTCTGCTCGTATGGATGTGCAGATGTTAGAAAATTCCAAGAGTTTGTCTCCCATTGGACTTACTGAAGACACTTTTAAGGGCCCTACCAGAAAAGGGCATAGAATGTTTGATCAAACCTCACAGGGAAGGCCTTCAGATCCACTAGAAAAATCTGATAAACATGGTGAAAGCTTAGGACGCAGCAGAAAACACTCAGAAAAGGGCTTTAATGTGCGTGAAGGTCCTTCTATGAAAGATAAATCTCATAGAGAAGCCAAAAATGAAGATATTCATGCCACTGAAAAAAAGGTCTCCAGGAATTCTAGGGAAGGTAGTAATGGAAGCAAACAGTCTATGTCCTTGGATTCTCATTACCAAAAACAGAGTGAAATGTTAGGGAAGTTAAATGAAGGCCGACAAGGTACACATTCACACATAGGAACCTCCCCTAAGATCAATAGTATAAATTGTCCTGATAAATCTCCAGTTATTAATGGGAAAGGTATCACTCTTCAAAGAGAGCTTTCTGAGTTGGAGTTGGGTGAACTTCGTGAGTCCACTCCTGATGAAACTCATGCCACAAAGCAATTTGAAAGAAAAGGTTCATTTAAACACTTGGAAAACAAAGCAGGCACCTCGGAGGACAAAAATTCAGATATTACTAAAGTAAAACCTTCATTAAAAGCAGATTTTGAATCAGGAAAACCGTCCCCAGCATTTGTAAGTTCTGGTTTCCCCAACAATTTGGAAAGCACCAATAAAAAGAAGAATGCAGATGATCATTTTGAAGATTCAACAAGGCCTAATCTTAAAGTTCAGCAGTCTCATCCACAACATTTGAAAGGAGATCATGTGGAAGTTGGATCCCAGACTAACAAATTGGCAGAAACGAATACTAGATTTAGAAATAATGAAGCTGGGGTGAGCCAAGGAACTGATTTGGAAGGCCGCAGGGAAAGCAATAGAAGAGTGCCTGCAAACGCACCTAAACAACATGAGTCCAAACGAGGAGCAGTTTCCCACTCCTTGAAGGAAAGTAGAAGACAAGCATCTAATGCATTGGAAGAGATGGCCAATGGAGGAAAGGATCCAGTGTTGGCAGACAGAAATAACAGTGATCAAAAGAGGAGAGAATCTTCTTCCGATGAAAATAGTTGCTCTTATTCAAAGTATGAAAAGGATGAGCCTGAGTTGAAGGGACCTATAAGGACTTTCTCCCAGTAAGCATTCATTTTTTTGTTCATTGCTGTGTTTCTTCTTCTGAGTTAACTACTTGAACTTTGGCATCTGATATATGTCCCCTTTGAAATGCTAGGTATAAAGAATATGTGCAGGAGTATCGTGATAAATATGATAGTTACTGCTCCTTGAACAAAGTTCTAGAGAGTTACAGGTAATTACAATTCAAGGTGTCATTGAATTTCTTTTAGTTTTTTAGGTTGATTTTTTGTTTGTTGTTCTAACATCTCACCCAAAATTTGTAGGAATGAGTTTCTTAAATTAGGCAAGGACTTAAAATTTGCTAAAGGCAGGGATATGGATAGATATTATAACATCTTAGGGCAGCTGAAGGAATCTTATCAACGATGTGGAGAGGTATGTTTTATACCGCTCCTCCATCCATTCATTATTTATATGGTGATCAAATGTTGGGCAAATCCCTTTTTTGTTTCTTCATTTTTCTTGTTCCTCAGCAGTTCTCAACTCTTTTGTTTATTAATATTAGTTGTACTTTTAGCCCCTTTTATTTAACATCATCTGCATACCTTCTGTTTTAGCTGATAAAATTGGAAAAGATTAATTATATTATATATGGGTGAAACATATAAAATCATTCATCATTTCTTGTATTTTTATAATCTTATACAATTTTGGTTGAGTCCAAACATAGTTGCTCCCTATATATTATTTTCAGCAGTTTGTTTTTGGGATGTTAAGAAACTTTCATTATCTTTACATGTGGGACCTAATGTGTAAAGCCCTCCTTTTTTTTTTCTTGGGTTTTTGGTTTTATGCCCTCCTTGTGTTTAATCTTATAATCTTGTGGGCATGTTGTGAGTTGCAGAGACACAAGAGGCTGAAGAAAATATTTGTTGTGCTGCACGAGGAACTGGAGGTGACTATTTAAATCTTCTTCCACCTTCATCTGGAATTCTTATTATTTTTAAACATAGTAATCATTCCTTTAGTTTTATTTTCTTTCACAATTGTTTCAAGTTTTATTACCTCTTTATACTTGGTCACACTTCTTTTACCTGCTTTTTGCAGCAACTTAAGCAAAGGATAAAAGACTTTGCACACTCATATAATAAAGACTGAAGATACGTACGTGCATTTTATACAGAATATTGAAGTCTCTTGCATCGAGCTTTAGAAGTTTGGGATGGTACATGAAGCGCAATAGACTAGATAAATTCTTGTGTAGATTTGATGTGCACTGGTTTTTGACACAAATCTCAGTGTAATTATAGATTTGTACATAATTTTTCTTTTTGTATATTTATCCTAAGCGCAGGTCCGGCATTTTTTTGTCTAGCCTGACCTCACCATATTTGACCCAAGGGAAGCATCTGGATGAATTGAATATTTTTTGCCTGTTAAACCAGTTAAACTTTGCCTCAGCCTCAGCCTCAACGTCGGAGGAATTTGAGTGGGCATTTTAAGTTCATAATCCGTGTAATCCCAGGTTGTCCAGTACGCAACAAAGTAATTCATAAATGGAAGGCAGAAAGCTTCCACCGACCTTTGCTGTTTTTGATCAAATTGTATGGATAATATTAATGGGTTCATAGACCAAAATTTTATTTTTAAATATGTCAACTTTATTCATTACACTTTTGACTTGAAAAAAAATTAATCTTTCGTCCAATTGAACCAGGAATTCCTTTAGAAGTAAAACAAAAAAATAGAAGACTTATTATGTTGGCTCAATTCAACATTTCACAAGAAATATTTAAAATGAAAAGAAAAAAGAAGGGAAAAGTATACTGACGCGCAATGTTTCATAGGGAAGCTTTATGCCATAGGCATTATATGATCAATATCTTGTAAAAAGTAAGTATTTAATCAAGGATTACTCTACTCACGCTTAAATGTAACTTCTTTTTTTTTTATAGAATATCTATTTTAATATTTATAAATTTTATTGACAAAAAATTTATAAATTAATTATTCTTCAAAATATAATAATTATATTTATTCCTTTATAGAATATAAAAAAAGAAACCCACAATTGCTAGGAATGCAATACCAAAGGCCAAAAAAACAAAATTTGAATTACAATATCTGGACACTAGGACCTTACAATAATTTTTTTCAAAAAATATAAAGTAAGAAAAAAAAGTTACGTTTAATATTGCATTGTGGTAGTATTTTGCATGCTTGCCAATGCCGAAGTTGCAAATTTTCTTTGATCATGGTATGCCAGTTTTGCCCATCTCTTCATCCCCTCTCGTCTCTCCCACTTTTGAACAAGGATTACCATCCCAGTTTAGTACCAGAAAAACTAGTTACTCAATTCCACTCCGCAGCACTCGCTTCCAACTCCAATTAAAAGTTTTCTGCTTTTTCATTACTGCTACAATCGGATCAAGTACACAGCACTCCAACTTGAGGACCAATATCTCTCTCACTGGAATTTTCCTCGTTCAGAATCCAGACTCACAGCTGAAACCAACGAGAGTCATTTCGAAGGAGGAGAGAGTGCTCAAAGAGGAAGTTTGAAACTGTGACTTGGACTGTTCAAGTTCGTCACTTTCTTTTTGACAGCTTTCATAGAAGAGAGAAAAGAGAGTGGAGAGAATAGAAAATACAGAGAACAAAGTGTATACTATAACTACAACTGTTTACTTCATTGTTGTTTTACTTGCAGTGCAAGTCAGCATAACTTCTCTAACAGTATTACAACTGAATGCAACTAATACAACAACTAACTACAGCTACAACCATATTCTAACATCTTTCCATGTTCCTTGTTCATCTTCCTATAGTCTTCATTCCTTTTTTCCTGTTGCTGGTCTCTCAGTGTTCGTTTGCTGCTTTCTTTTCTTCCCATGTTCTTTGTCTCTAAATCATGTTCTGTGATTACGTTTCATGGCTGAACAGATTTTATAGATTTTACAGTAAGCTTATCTCTCAAAAATTGAAAACGAGCGAGAGAGAGAGGTTTAGTTAGACAATCGTCAACTTGCTCCAAAGAGGGCACATGCTCAATTTGAATTTCTTTGTTCTGTAACTTCTACTTAACGAAATATAGATCCAGCTTAATATGCTTCATCCTGGCATGAAGCATCAGGTTAGCAGCCATCAATACCGTGCTTAAATTATCATACAAAATTATAGGTAAATGTGATAATTTTATATGTAATTCCTGAAGCAAAGATTTTAACCAAGTAATTTTGGCTACTGCATTGGTCATGCTACAAAACTCAGCTTCAGTGCTTGATCTGGAAATGACACTTAATTAGTTTCTTTAAGGACCAAGAAACTAAGTTTTGTCAAAACTCGGATGTCATCAACATGTGAACCCCTGTCAGCATCACACAACCTTTCTATTCAAGATTTTTTGATGGTTTTCGATGTAGCCCATAGATGAAGTCCCTCCAAGGTATCTATGTATTCTTTTTACTGACTTCCAGTGAAATTCTATCAGGTTGTCCATGTAATGGCACACTTTGTTGACAGAGTAAGATATCTCGGGTCGTGTAATAGTTGCATATTGTAAAGCACCTATTACAGAACGAGAGAAAAGATAACTATCATTTGAGGACAGCTTAGTAGTAGCAGCCATAGGAGTTGGGAGTTTATTGGCTTTATCCATCTTAACTCTTACCAGAAGGTCTTGGATGTACTTAGACTGAGAGAGGTGAAGTGAACCATTAACCAGGGAGATGCTTCACTTCAACTCCTAAGAAATGACTCAAAGGTCCAAGATCCTTCAAGGCAAATTCCTGATTAAGACTAGCAATTAATTATGTAATTGCAGCAGTAGAACTCCCAGAAATGACTATGTCATCTACATAAACCAGAAATATAGTAGTGTGCTGATGAGTAGCTCTTGTGAAGAGTGAGGAATCACATTTTTGGGGGGGAGGGGTCGGGGGAGAGAGAGAAGAAGCAATATACACATATGTTAGATGTACCATGTTGGTGTAGTGCAGTATAACTAACTACCCTAATCTATTGTACAGCCCTTATTAGTTTGCTTATTATACGTGTGTACAGAAAATCATAACAACTATTTCAAACTTATTCAAATGTAGGATATATTCAGTTAGGGTCTTATATTCATGTGTAAAACCCGAGAGGCACTATGTATATATAAACCTCTCCTATCAATGAAAATAATAACAAGCCTTTCCTTCGTAAGTATATTTTCTTTTTATCATACCTGGGGATGCGGGTGGGATGTGAGATGCCCACCTTTATGCATGAAGATCTACCGTGCTTATGAAGTACACTTCAATATGGATTGCGGGATTGCTATAAAATTGAGACCATCGGACAAATATATGAGATCCCCTAATGCCAATATATATATATTCGAAGTCCAGATGTTTTAAAACTTTCTAAAACTTGATATGGCAATCTGTGTTATATTCTTAATATGGCTAGTCTGGTAGGGTGCATACTACTTCACATCAGAAGATATAATACTTGGGACAGCTGACAGGTATTCGCCCAAAATATTAATTATGCTGGTAATAACATCTTGAATCTTGTTCAATAATGATGTATATCAATGGCCTAGTATGTTGACAAATACACTGGGGTCAAGTATGAATAAAAGTTAAGAATATTCTCCTCTGCAGACTTTCAAGAATGCCTCATCACCTTACAGATTACGAGGGGCAGCTGGTGGAAGTGATTTTGATCCAAAAGGAAAAAGTGATAACGAGTTGAACCTTCAGCTTATTGCATTTAACCTCTGTGCTCAAGTACTTGTATAATTTTTAAATTTTACTTTGATAAGCTGGCATGTCATCTGCTTCTGCCAACGTTTCATGAATGAGATGTATCGCTATTTGGGTCCTGACAAGGTAACTGGAAGGGTGTTAGCACTCGAGAAATGGGGTGTCTCTTTGGACAGTATAATCACCTAGCTGGTCTTTTTCAGGTGAGTTTACTTTTTGGTGGAACCATATTATGTGTTTTTTTTTTGGTTGGTGGTATCTTTCCCTGTATTCTTGTCCCTCGAGCTACTATTGATTTCCAAATCTGGGGTGTGCAATATTTTTTTCATCATATTGAGTCATTTCGGTATTCTCTCATCAGGTTATTCTTTTGGAGATAGTTTATTTTTATTTGCTTTTCTTTTTTACCATTATTTACTTAGCCCTTTGCTTCACTGTGTGGAAATTGGTGAATTTATTCTGCACATAGTGCATCATGTAACGCATCTTATCAGTTTAGGCACATCAATTTCTGACATACTGCATATACCTGCAGTCATGATAGAAAGGAAAACTAAATAATTTTTCTGTATTTTTTATATGTATGCCTTACATATGCAGGGAAGGATTACCTTGGATATTTTGGTCTGGCTCCAGTCTTCGAACTGAAGCTACTGGCTATGGCCTGGTAATTTTTATTTGAATTCTTTTATTTTTTGGAGGTATGGTGGGATATGAAAATATGAGTGGTTGTGTATGATCTGTGTTCCAAGTTAGGCCTTCCAAGTGACTTCTTTTTTAGTTATTTCTCCACGTGATTTCCTTTTGGCTTGTCTTGTTTTAATTTTTTTGAAGTTTGACGAGTTCGTCATGCATCTGAAAGGTATTCTTCACCCAGCTCATACTCGCTGACCATAAGATTAAGGTTCCTTGAATTTCTGAGTATAATATATTCTAATTTACAAGAGGAGTAATGTTAGTCATAATGACAATTATAGTGACGAGCAGTGGTAATCATACTGTTAGTTTCTTTCAGGATTACAAAATTTGCCTTGTTTAAATGTACGATAAGCTGTTTATCAGCTGTACACTTGATTAAAAGGAAAAGTGACAAATTAAGGGCCTTTTTCTTTTTATGATAAACACCTTGATTCTATCTAGATGGCATTAGTGTGATGTTATGGTTTCTTTTCCTTCTTTTAGTTAAAAAAATTTAAATGTCTATAAATCATTACCCTTGTATAACATTCTATCCAAAAACAGAAGTTCCTTGTATAACTAAACATAGGAATGGTAACTCAGCAGATCCTTCATTTCTATGGCTGCCCAATTAAGAAACCCTGCTCCCAAATCCGACTTCATGACTCATCAGAAAAACTCCTCTAATCTTCCCTACATCTTTGACCAGCCCTACTTTTGTCCCACCCTTGTTTCATGATCAATGTGAACTGACCAATCAGAGCAAGTGTAGGAAGATAATGAAATAAGCTTGATTTCTAGATTACAACATTGCTCTTTCCAGTCTGCATATTGTAAGGCTAATTGCAATTATGTAATTTGGCTTTGGTTATGTTTTTGTTCTTTTTTTGGCATGAATCGTGTCTTGGTATTCTTTCTAGCTTTCCCAAATTCTATCCAACCATGCCGAAGGTTCATTTCTTCTCCATTGGATTTGTATGTCCTAAATTTGTTTTAATGATCCTTAATCTTCGAGTGGATGGTTTATCTCTTCCAAACGTGCAGCCTTGCTACCCATATGCTTGCTTTGGCAGGGCTTTCATACATGAAGCAGTTACTCTGCCTTTCTGACCATTGCTCAAGCTATGACTGATCAAGGCTGCGTATAGCCATACAGAAGTTGATATTGTATAACTCAGTATGCTCCACAATGCTGATATTTATCACTAAGGTGAAAATCTGATGCACTTTGCAGCTGAAGATAAATTTCAGGACATGGCCTTACAAGAGAGATAAGATTTCCTTGTAAAATATGTAATGTGATAATTTAGACTTAGAAATGGATAAATATTAGAGGACAAATTGGAGTAGGAAAATGTGAGAAAATATGTGATATGTTAATTAGTTTTACAGCATAAGGGGTCTCCGGATAGATGTTTGAATTAACTTGAGAAATATTAAGATGGGGATTAGTAATAAAAAGCTAAGCATGTAATATGATTATTGTTAACATCCCTCCCCAAGATCTTATGGATGCTCTCTTCTGTGATTCATATTTTCTTTGGGGCGCTTCTATGTCAGTCTTCAAAGAGGGTGAACACTGTAAACGAAGTAAGAAAAATACAATCTAGTTCACCTTGATAAAAAGGTATTCCATTTTGATTCATTCATCAGATTTCAAAAAGAATTGTCACATTTTCTATTACAAGATAACCTCTAATGAATCAAACTGGAATACATTTTATCAAGCCAAATTAAATTGTCTTTATCCCTAAATGAATTTGAAGGAGACTAACCTAGCCCTTGAAACATTGCAAATGTATGATACTGGCTCTGCTGTTGATGCCCTGTCGTTGCTCCGTTAAAGAGAAAAAAGCATTCAGTTTTTTCTTGCTTTCATCATAAATTTGAATAATCTAATATTATATGAGAAGAAAGAATGGATACACTTTAATGAAGCCATAAATATTCTGCTCCATCTATGAAAGTATCCAAATTTCAACATGCCACTAATAAAAATTAAGAGATGTGGGAAGGGGGAAGATAGCAAGGATTCTTCCCGGGAAACTCGCATATGCCTCCACTCTTCAAGTTTGATAATAGCATATCAGCATTCAAAAGAAGTGAAGAACAGATGCATCTTATTTCTTTCTTTTCAAACTAATTTGTCAATAATGATTCATTCAGGAGATAAAGCTTTCATAGAATTCAAGGATGAAGACTGCAAACTGAAATAATTTTTTTATATTCAACAGTGCTTTAAGGAAACGTAATGTTACTCATCACACCCTTCTGCTCAATACCCATTTTTCCTTGTATAATATAATAAAATCAATTCTCCCTTTCATAGACGCAAAGCAGAAACCCATCCTAGATGCGGTGGAAACTCAACAAAGTCAGCAAGGCACACTGTAAGAACACGTTGCCCAAAAGTGCTGTATATGCAATTTAGTTGGCTCTCCTGGAAGAATCGGATTTTTCAGCCAGATAATGCTCAAGCATATCGTCTTCATCGTCAGCTATCACACAGATAAAATATTTAACTTATCAGTTTTATTAAAGCATTTGAACCACTAAACTAAAAAAAAGTAAATGATTTTTCATATGTTGGCATATCATCAATCATGGAGAAAGGCAGAGAGAGAATGAGACCTTCCAAATCATCATCGTCAAAGTCAATATCATCCTCATCCTCCACATCGGATCCCTCAGTGACAGGAGCTGCGCCTTTCTGGGACAATATAGGATTGACCCATTTCATTTATATGTTCATAAATTTTTAGTTATGACAATTCTAAGATCTCTCATTTTGGAAGCACCACGGAAAACACTACTACACCACCATTTCTTTTCATTTTCTTCTTTTTAACTACTAATTACTATTAGCTTTCCTACATTTTTCTACAGGTATCTCAACCTAGGTAGTAGAACATCACAAGAAAGGCTAGTGCAAAGCCGTTAGGGCAAGGAACAAGTAACTGGGTAAACAAGGCAGACTGAGTGAGGAATTGACTGCTCTAAACTATTTAAAGGTGATATCATTTAAGGACAACTTTATCCTTAACTATTAGTACAAACGAATCCATTTCAAATAATATCATGAAGTGGGTTCTACGCTTAACATTTTGAAAATAGAACCAGACGAGCCATTGAACCAAAGGAGAGAAAGAGGTTTAACCCAAATTTAACTGTGGTTCAAAACTTGTTAATCTTTTTATTTAATTAATACTTTGCTCCACCAAAAAAAATGATAATAAAGTTGGTTTGAACTTGCACTCGAAGTTAATAACATATATATTTAGTAAATAACAAGAAGAAACATGCGTAAGTGATGGAAATCCTCCCTACTTCATGGAGCCTGATTTTAAACCACACTGGTATACACTCCCTTGTTTTAGAGTAAGTGCAGTGGTACATGCCACATCACTCCATAATGACTCATGCATGATAAACTAATGTGAAGCTTACTGGTTTCTGGATAACCATCCGATTCATCCAGTTTTTATTCAAGATTCTGAAGTACTTAAAAATTTATACTATGGTCCATTATTTTCCCCTGAAATTAGGAATTCCAGAAAGGTCATAAAAATAATTAAAAAGGCAGTAAGATATTAGTTCCTCCTAGCAGTTCTTTTTTTAATCAATATAAAATTATTAGGGTTCAACATATAATTTTAGTTACTAGTAGCAAATTATGCTCGAATTGGAAAAATGTTAGAGTAAATATGATAAATTTGAGGGGAAATTACATTTTACCCCCTGAAATATGGCCTATGTTCAACTTTAATACATGATCTTCAAAACCCAACTTTTTCACTTTATCTGAAAGATTAGAGGGGTAAAATGTTGGGTTTTGGAGATCATGAAGTAAAGTTGAGAATAGCCCATACTTTAAAGGGTAAAGTGTAATTTCCCCTAAATTTTAAAACATCAACAATACAAGAGAAGGTATGGGAAATGATGTACCGCTGAAGCTCTTCCACTTTCAAACCACTGTCTGCCCGAGAGCTTCTTTTCCTTGGGGGCTGTAAGTGCAGATTCTGGCATTAGCCTGAATTTAGCACAAATTGTTTTGCCATCACAATAAAGGCTGTTAGAGATAAAAGGATATGGAAAAGAGATGAAATGGTAAAAAATAAAAGGCCTCTCTACAATGCAGAGGACGCACTGATAACCAGAAAGTCACAAATAGAGAAGATTCATCAAACTACAGCAACCCTTTCTGAAGTTAAATTCTTAGATTTCCATTCTCCAATTTATGTCACTCAAGCGTGCTATATTTTTCACAGGGTATATAAGCAGTCCATGCAATGAAGTAGTCCCTTCCCTAGCAACAAAAACAAGGCCCGAAAAAAGAACACACTGCCTAAAATGTTTCATCTCCTCCCATATTGATAAAACAAATTCGTAGCACACTCTTACTTTATCAATGCTAATCAAAGTAATTTTATAAATAAGAATTAGGTGTTATAACTATTTATCTAAGTGAGAAGCAGGGCATGATTCATGGAGGTTTATAATAACATAATAAATAGCTCAAAGATGAGATTTCTTGGCTCCATGGTTGAAAAGAAAAAGGATAAGAGAAAAGGGAGGGAGAGGCTGCCCCCTTAACAAACAAAGAAGTAAAAGCATGAGAGAAGGAACTACCACATACTGCTTAGACTCCATAGTTCCTTAAATGGCGAGAGACTTACCACAACGAGATTAAATGCAAGGAAAAATATATTTAAACACCCACCAAAATCTCCCCCCCCCCCCCCCTAAAAAAAAAGGCATAGCTTATCATTTACTTGTCACCATGGTTTCACATGTTACCTAGCTAACTTCTATTGTTCAAATCAAAGGATTATGTTCATGATAACATTGAGAGGGTAATGAGTTTAATTCGTCCGAAAGAAAGACAGAATGATCATTAAAATGAGTAGGTGACAACATGAAAGAAGGCTCATGAGGTTAATGTCTCCCAAAGTTTTATCTCATTGGAAAACAACTCTACCTTTTAGTTAAGTTTCTCAGAAACTTTAGACACTATAGTTTCAAAGTTTCTATGACGTCAAAAATTGTGCTTCTATTGCAAGACAAAATATCCCAACTTCAAGTTATGGAAAGTTTTACATAATAAAATGAAATCCTATTTCATTATAAAATTAAATTGGGTTTCATACAATACATGTGACTTTTAATTAACTATATTTCACAAAAGAATAGCTCTGGGTGAAGATGTCTATGTTCAAGTGAGCTTTAAACCTATGAAAATCCCCCTCGTCCTCTAATATGAAGTATCTCTTCAGACTCTACAGAAAATGCCTCTGAAATAAAAGCTTCAAACAACATTAAAGTCATTTGAAGCATAACCAAACAATCATTACAATATGTATAACCTTATAAGTACTTGAAGCAAATGCCATGATAAATAGCAGAAACTTAAAGCAATTTGAGTCATTAGTTTGTGTATGCAAGTACAGCAACTCAATCACAGATCACCAAGGTGGTCTTTAAAGTATAAAAACTGCAGTTATTTAGAAATGTATGTCCAATTATAAAGGGCTTACTTGGCTCGTTCCAGTGCCAGTTCAGCTTCAAACCTTTCTCTCCATGCCAAAAATGTGTCAACAGTAACTGGTTCCCCGTGTGGTACAACTATCTAAGAAGGGTGAACAAATAAAAATGAATCAAGCAACTATTTCAAGTTCCAACATAAATTACAGGAAAATGCAAGAAATTATGATATATTACAAAGAAAAATAAATCTTCAATCCTCATCTTAAATTGAAATCAAGGTAAGAATATGAAAAGGCAAACAAACTACTGCTGCTACTACCTTTACTACTATTAACATTAAGAACAAAAGGATTGTCCTTCGAAACATAGACAATACCACATACAAATGAATCCATAAGCTCATCTACCACGTATAGACTACTATAAAGTAACAGGGAAATTATTCTGATGGATTCACCATTTTTTAAAGAATATGCATACATTTCTTTTATTATCAATAAGTCACTATTCGAGTCCTTCTCCAAAGTTTTAATTTTATAAAATCAGTTCAGGATATATTGGGCTTTGCTTATATTTTTCCATTCTGTGTGTGTGTGTGTGTGTGTGTTCTGATTATCACTTAGACCTACTCCTACAAGCTGCCCAATATTTGTAAGCTTCCCTAGACACAAAGCTGCTCTTTGTTCCTTCCATATACAAGCACTAACTTTCCAGATCTTACTTTATGATCTCTGCTAAGTGCCTTTCCGGTAAAGAAAAATGCTAGAGCCGAACTTGGTATTAAAATCACATTTTGTAAGTCATATGCAAATATCTAATCTAAAATATTTAATTTTATTTTAAAAAATAAATTTTCGACAAATAAGATCCATAAATGGTCAAGTTACAAATATTATAGACATGATGTAACATTCAGTATCAGCTATCTTGCCAGCACAACTCACTAAAAAATGCTCAGAAAAGAAATCTATTAAAACTTAACATCTAGAAAAAGTTAAAAGGAATATTGGAAAGTAAAAGTGACAGTGTTACATCATCTTTGGCAGCCTGTTCAGCTTCAGTATCTCCATTACTAGTGTCTTGACAAAACCGGTCAGCTAACCACTCTTTAGCTGAGGTAACCAGTGTGTATATCATAGCCATACCAAGATTTTCAGATGCCTGTGGAAGTGGAACACAAGTTGGGTCAAAACTTTTCATATCATGACCATTATCCAGAACAGATTTTGTGTTCTAAAACCATAGCAATTGTGTAAGAAGGAAATGTATACATAAAAACTGAAGAAAAAAATTAACTCGGAAGGTAGTTATTAAGAAGTCTTTCGATCTGGATAACACTCAGTACTAAAGCACAAAAACCTGATAAGTTTAATTCAAACGGTAAACTGCATAACTGCAGGGATTGAAGACCACCTCTTGTTGAAGCTTCTCTTTCAAGATCCTTAAATCTTCAGTAGTTATTCCTTGCAAACTGAAAAGTAGAGAGCCAATTGCAAATACATCTTAAAGTTGATCTATGATGAACAAAACAAAATCACATGCAGACAGACGGACGATCATAAATAATAGAGAATAGTCATGAAGCATTAGGTACAGTGACAATCAGCAAAACCAACCTCTTCACACTCAGAAGTGGAGGTTCATCAGGATATTTTTCAGTGTGTGTGAAGATCAAAGCCAGTTCTGCAATGGAAATTTCAACCTTATCTTATGTACATTAGGAATTGGAAGATCCTATGTAGAAAAAATAGTAAACAAAGCTCCAAAAGTGAAAACCCATAGGAAGAAATCCAAGAGATATTCAAAACTCCAGAGTGATGTATGTTTGATAAAAACAAAATGCAAAAAGGAAAAGAGAATAATGTATCAGAGGGGAAGAAGGAACCTGGATTTGTCATTGCCTCATCTGCCTCATCATCCTGTCAGGGTAATGCATTTAATGAGGAAGATGTCGTAGTTGCCTACATATATTCCATCAATAAAAGGAGGACAGGGGGAAGTAACAGAACAAACCTAACTTTTAAACCTGCTAAAGCCGAAATTCTGATAAACTGGTCACAAATAATTACTTTCTAACAGAAGAAAGAATTAATATAATTGAAAATGTTCTCAATGAGTTCTAAGAACGCCAAAAACCATGGGAATATATCCAGCTCTTTCTCTCCCAGAGAAGGAACAATTTTTCTTAAAGAAAAAGGGAATAGAAACTTCTGCTCTATTTATCAAAGATTACAATACCATATCTCAAACGGTAAATTAAAACCATAAGGATGAACTCCATTAAAGCAACAGTCATGATTCTCCATGCCACAGACCGAAACCCTTTTATGTTAATAAAATGATAATTTACTGATAACGGAGATATAGAATATTACTGATACAGGAGCAAGAGTCCCATGTCCACATGGAACTCCAATTATAGTGGAGCCATGGAAGCTTTCCCCTCTTATCAGCCAAGCTTTTAAGAGTGAGTTGAGCTCTC